>APFE030146115.1:0-96604 GCA_000404065.3 Pinus taeda
TATCAATAGAACATAATTACATACCTCCTTCTGGCTTGCTGGGGACTATTAGACTTTTGACTCATGACCTTGCAGTGATTTTGACCGAAACCCTAGACCTAGACTTGGGATTTCAAGACAAAAATGAAACAATTGTGACACAAGTTTTTTCAAATGATATGACCTGATTCCATCAAAGACAAGAAGGGAACAAGACCAGCTCCTCCATCAGTGTTATGGCATGCCTAACGGGATGCAAAAATGATGCTGATGAGACACCTACATATGCATATGCAAAGAACTTTTGATCACCGATGAAGGGCTCAAGACCGACACTAACATTATTATGTGCATCTGCATTCTACTTTCACTTAGTAGCATTCCACACACTTAACAATGAAATATTCTATATCCTTCCTCATTCCATGCTAATAATATTTTTTCTTCATGGCCATTATCATCTTTTGGTAACCAGATGACCTGAGTAAGGTCTCTTATGGAACTCATCCATAACAAGCCTCCTTATGTCAGTTGTGTTAGGTACATATTTTATGTTTTTGAACATTATTATGCCTTCATCATTGACCTGGTAACTTCTACTCACATATCCATCTTCAAGAGGTGAACCTCTTGCAAACTCATATTGAGTGCATCTGCTACCTTGTTCTCTTTTCTTTTGATGTGCTTAATCTTAAAATTAAACTCATTTATTAAATACAACCACCCGCCTTCTATGAAATTTAGCTTCAGTTGGAAAACAAATATCTCAGTCCACTGTGGTCTATCATTAACACAATTTTCCTTCCCAAAAATTAATGTCTCCACATTCTTAATGCATGAACTATAACTTCCAACTGTAAGTCATGGGTGACATAATTCCTTTCATGATAATTCAACTTCCTGGAATCATAGTAGACTACATGTCCTTCTTGCATCAGGACTCCACCGAGTCCCTTCTTACAAGCATCAGTGCCAACTAAAAAATATTTTTCTAGGTCAGTTATTCTTAATATAGGTGCACAAGTGAGTAACTTCTTTAGCTATTCAAAACTAGTAGCATATTCAGGAGACCGTTGAAATTTTGCTCCTTTTCTTTGTAAAGCAGTGATGGGATTCCCAATATTTGAGAAGTTACGAATGAACCTTTGATAATAACCAATCCATCGCATAAAGGATATGACCTTCGTCACATTCAAGGGAGTGGGCCATTCCATTATTGATTTGATATTATATGAATCTATAGCCACTCCTACCTTTGAAATTACATGCCCCAAATAGTGAACATGGGTTTGGAAAAAATCACACTTGTTAAGTTTCTCATACAATTTATGCTCCGTTAGCAGTTGTAGAACAACTCTAAGGTGGTATTCATTCTCTTCTTTAGTATTTTAATATGTCAGGATATCATCTATGAAGGCTAATACAAATTTATCCAAGTATGGATTCAGAAAATTATTCATGAAGCACATAAATGTTGTTGGGGCATTTGTAAGCCAGAAGGGCACTACTACAAACTCATAATGACCATACCTCATCCTGAATGCAATTTTGTGAATGACCATCCTTAATTTTGACATGATGATACCCAAATAGTAGATCAATTTTGGAAAACATAACATCTCCTCTCAACTTTTCAAATAGGTTTTCAATCCTTGGAAAGATATATTTGTTCTTTACTGTCAACTTATTAAACTATCCATAATCTATACACAATCTCAGTGTGTCATATTTGTTTTTTAAAAACATGGTAGGGTCTCTCCAAGGTGAAACGTTGGGCTGAATGTAACCCTTCCCCAACATTCCTTCAGTTGCAATTTCAACTCAACAAGCTTAGGTGTGCTCAAGTGATAAGTTGTTGTTGGAACTATTCTTGGGATCAACTCGATAGTGAAATAAATGTCTCTTTATGACAGTAGGCCTACCGACTCGTTTGGGAACACATCTTTATATTGTTTTAGCACAGGGTGAGTTACGAATGGGTTTGTGTTGTGTCCTTTTCTTTCAGGCACATGAATAGTGTATATTTCACAATCTGTTCTACCAAAATTCTTCACCTGAAGCATGGTTACTTGCCTAAGTGCAATTAGCCTCTTGGTTCCTTACATCATTACCTCTTCACCATCACCACTGAGACATTCCAATGCCTTATTAGAACATTCAACCTTGGTCCTTTGGGCTACCAACTTGTCCATACCAATCGAAATATCATATGACCTTAAAGGAAGAAAATTTGGTTTAGTTAAGGTGGTCATGCCACCCAATTCCACGGGGCATGGCTCAACCAATTTTTTTACTCGTCTCTTTGTCCCAGTGGCTAGTTGAACAAGCCATGATTCCTCATGGATTTTCTTTGGAAATTCAAAATTTTCTACAATCTTAGGGATGATATAATAGTAGTTAGATATTGGACCAATTAAAATTGACATTGATAAAGTTTTTACCATACCTTCCATTTGAACAAATACAACTTGTTGGTATTCCTGTCTATTGTCAAGTGTTGCATAAATTGTGGGTATGTGTTGGGCCACATCATTCACAATTGTTTCCTCTTGTACATTGTATAGCTTCGTATCAGTTTTTTGTTATTGAGGGAACTTCCTCTAGAAGTTATTTTCTCCACAAGTCGAACATTGCACAGGTCCTTTCCCAAACCCCTCAGCTGGTTCATCTCTACTGATGGTTGCGGGTTATTGTTGATATGCCTTCCTGGTAGAAGCGTTAAAATTTTCATTCTTTCTCCCTTATTTATATCATGATGACTTTTTCCCTTTTCGTTTGAAATTTCCCTTATCTTTCTTCTTCCAATTAGACTGGACCTTAGCCTTATGCTTAGATTTTTCATAACATTGCTTGGTCTTCCGGATAACAACCTCCAGAGTCTTTGGTTCATCTAATTCTATTTTTTCCTAGTATGCAGGTGGTAACCCACTGATATATCTATGGATCCCAGTTGTTTCATTGTTGATATAAGGTACATACCTCAAAAATTCCAAGAGTTTACTTGTATAATTCTTAGGTGTCTCTTGTCCCATCCCGTGTTCATAGAATTATTTGGCTTTGCTATTGTTATCACTTAAAACCACAATTCACCCATGTCCAAAGATTCATATAAAAATTTGTTTGAATCAATAGGTTTCTATGTGTGTCACTTTGAAATTAGAATTTCAAAGGGTATTGATGTGAGTCCTTGTAAAAAACCGTTAGATGCCCTCCATCATTATTGTTTAAGGCATGTCTTGTCTTGTTTGCGTCATTGGTATTTTGCGCGGTTTTGCAGCGCAATCTGATTGGCTAATTTAGCTGCGCAATCATTTTTTCCACCTTTTCGCAGCGTATCATCTAGCAGCCATTTCGTAGCGCGGTTTGTCAATTCATAATTGTCTGCGCTACGAAATCGGGGATTCGGGGTTTTTTTGCAGCGCATTTTCTTGAAATGTCAAATCTGGGGAGATGAGTCATTAGGTCCGTTCACATTTTGTCAGTTGATGTCTTCTCCAGGTCATGATAAGTTATTATTCCGCCATCAGATTTAGGATCACGCACATGACAATTATTTTAAGAGATCTTATGAGGTATGGTAGTGTCATAATGTTTATTCATGGTGCGTTAACATGCCTGTTGTATGACGAGTGTTTGAAAAACGCAAAGAAGCCTGAGTTTTCATTTAAAAAGGGATCATTGCAAGCGAGCCTGCACTCTAAAGCCGAAGCTGTATTGTGAATTGTAGTTGTTGATCAGTTCTTTGTGTGAAGATATTCTGAGCCAGATTGGAGAAAAGAGTACATCGATCCGGAAGGTGCCTAAGAACCGAGCCAGAGGGGCTTGATCTTACACTCAGAGATGAAGGTGTAGCACGAGCTTTTAAAAATGCTGGTTGCTGGAGGTTTTGCGAAAAGTTGAAGGGAGGACATACAGAGGTAACGAAAGCTTTTGCACTAAATTTTACTGGTTTGAATTCTAAGGTGTCAATGCTAGAGTTCCCTGTGTCTCCACAAACCATTTCTTCTGTCACTGAAATTCCGAGAGGTGGACAAGAGTGGTTCAAGAATTTCAAGTTTGACATGACTCCCTGTAAGGAATTTCTGAAGGATCAATATGTAAATGAGGACCTCACCAAAGCTGTGCCAAGGAATTATATAAAAGAACATTATGCTCTGCTCCTCACAGGCATCCAGAAATACCTCACATGTGAGGGAAGGTACACCAAAGTTTATTCTTATCATTTCAAGCTCTTGTTACATTTCACAGGTAAAGCATCAATAGACCTCCCTTTCTACTTATTCAGAAGCCTTAGTAAAATGTGCGACAAAGTTCAGTTAAAGAAAGATGATTGTGAATCTTCCCTGTTCCACCATGGTTTAATAAAGTTGTTGGTGTTAGATAGTTTGAAAAAAATTGGTAGAGAATGGGATTCTTTTATTTTTATGGCCGGTTTCCAAAGCAAGACAGGTCTCACTCCATTGCCAGATAGGGAAAAAGAAATAAGATTTGAAGAACCTACCTTGCCTGAGCTCAGGAAGGAGGTAAAAGACCAAAAGAAGTCCAAAACTAAGTCAAGGAAATCAGAGAAGTCTGTGGTCATAAAAGAGATACCTAAACCATCAGCAAAAGAGACACCCAAGTCATCAAAGGAGAAAATCAAGCACCAGAAAGATGCATCAGGGCCAAGTGGAATTGAACAAGTAACAAGAATCAGAACCAGAAGTCAGCTAAGCAGAGAAAAAGGAAAATCAATAGCAGAGGAAGAAAGCCCTATGTCAAAGGCTAGTCTAAAGGATTTGCTGGAGGCAATTGATTTCGAACAAGCCACATCAGTGCAGGTTGAGTCAATGCCTATTGACATAACCCAGTCATCACCTGATAGTACCAAAAAATCAAAAGCCTCAAAAAGGCTAAGGTTTGAAGAGTCTGGTAAGGAATTTATGGTCAAACCCTGAAGGCCAATCACTAGGAGACAAATCCAAGCAGCGGAGCAAGTCCACAAAGATGAGGTAGCTGTCAAGGTAACTGCAACAAAAGAAATTAGACAAATGCCTAAAACAGAGAAGGCAGAGGAAATCAAAAGAAAAATATACACCAGAGGACAGGCCAAAGAAATGGAAAAGTAGATAGCTCAAGCAGAAAAAGCAAAGGAGGTCAAAAAGAAAGATATGAAGAAAAAAGTTCCCATTGTCAAGGAAACTAAAACCTCATCTTCCAAGGAGAAATGGGAGGCAGCTGAGGAAGAAATGGCTAATTTAGAGAAAACTGTATCAGAAATTGCAGCCATGGAAAACGAACTTGCAAAACTAAAAGCTCAGTTAGGCAAGTTTGCTGCGAAATAAAAAATTGCAAATTTTTAAGGTCAGATGTTGCTCCAAGTTTTTGTTTTATTTTTCTTAAGTTCATGGGTTTTTGAGGCATATATAAAAGGAAGACAAATTAGGAATTTTGGAGCCAAAAGCGAAGCTGTAAGAGTCACAAAGTAATTGGTAAATTCATTGAAGACTGTAATTTTGGAAAAGAACAGCAGTTCCGTAGCGCGCTACGAAACTGCTGTAGGTGACTGTTTTTAAAGAAAAATGAAATTGATGCTGAAGTTAGCAAATTTTGTAAGGGAATGCTTCGAGGATAGGAAAGAGATCATAAAAGGCTGCCAAAACATTCAAAGAATGACAGATGTAAGCATTAGAGCAAAAAGGTAGAACATTTTGGTTTTTTGCTAAAGTCTTCCTAAAGCTACTTTATGACCGAAATATTAGGGTTCTGGTAGGGTTACCGAAATTTTGGGTTAAACACATGTCCAGTTCACAACGCATCCAGATCATTAGGCATATGGTGTTATGCATGGTCATCAAAGATATTAAACAGTTTCAAGCACGTTCTTTTGAAAATAAAGATGGATGGAAAGCAGGGACCGTGAAAACAGAGTATATATCTTCACCAAATGTTGAGTCATCAGCACAGTTGGAATCCAAGGCAGCTCGTTCAGTGAATGCCTCTCAAATGCATTTCAGCCACTACAGAAATAGTACAAGTGTCGAAGATCAAGAGGGAATCATGCACACAAGGAGATATAATTAGAGTTTGAAAAGGAATAGGACTTTATGTATTGAAAGCACAATACCTTTGTATTTAATAAGTTAGTTTAAATATAGATAAGGTAATTAATGATAGGTTTTCGAGCTCCCCTCATGCTGGAGGAGGAGACTCAAGGTAGTCTAGTTTTGTTTCCTATATATAGGAAAAACTCTGATGTAAAAAGGGTTGGAGATTTTTATCAAAAGACAGAGTTTTCATATTGGCTTATGTAAAGTGTTTTGACAGTAATAGAAAGTACACTGTTTCTTCCCAAGTTTCATCTTATGTTTCAAATGTTCAAAATATATGTGGTTTGGTTTTATTCATCTTGTTTTACAATTCACTAAACATGCAATCACTCTGAATTCACATAAGTGCTCAGACTTCCTGTGTATGTTTTTTGAGTTGAGGTTCTTCTTGGTAGATGTTTTGAACATTGAGACATTATATGCCTTGGTTTCCATGATTGAGTAGCTACTTGTTTACTGTAGGAATGTATGACTCCATGAGCCCAATGAGAGAAGCCTTATTTTTGTTGTTCCAACCAGCATGAATTTCATATACCAATTAAAGAGTTAGCCATCTTTCTTGTCCTTTAAAGCATATCAAAAAACTGTGAGAGAGCCCTCTCTGACTAAGGAGGTTAAACCCTAGTCTAAAGCATGGTCTGAAACAATTTCATGAGATCTTATTAAGTAGCAGCCCTTAGTACTGATTTTGTGATAACAACTATCACAATATTTTTCAAATAATTATTTCGGAAGTACTTTTCAAACTTCCTCCATGAAAACTCTTACTCTCTAATGCCTTTAATATCCTTTAATTCCTCCCACCATATATAAACCTTCCTTGTAGGCTAAACATATCCACCCTGGCCTTCACGTTCTCAGAATAATTTTGCACCTTAAAATACATCTTCATCCCCAATTTCCAAGTCTATGCATCTTCGTCTTTATTCACCTTCCCATCAATAGGAAGCTTTGATTTCTTGAATTCCTCTAGAATGAAACTCTTCTTACTCCTCCTTTTCTGATACTGTCTCTTAGTTCAATTGTCTGATGATTTGTCAGGGATGCTTATTTCTCTCCCTAGAGTTTTGAGTAGGGCTACACCTCCTTCTGCAATTCTATGCCTTTTCCTTGTCTTGTTTCCTTCTGATCCTTCTAACTTGTTCTTTTGAATTTCATACGGATTGTGCTTGGGCTTGTACTGATCATGATGAATGGTTCTAAACTCATGTTGTCTCTGTCTTTGAATATATGATAGACTTTGGAATATCATAGCATTCACATCTACTTGCCTCTCTTGTTCTCTGACAATATTTTCATTATCCAACTTGCAACTGCTTAATTCAACTCTTAGGCTTCTAAGGGTGTCCATTAGTTCTATAATTTTCTCCTATTTTATCTTCTCTACTGACTCTTCTTCGGGACCCTATTGAGATGTATTTGTACTATATTGTTTAAATATGTTGCTCATCCTTTATCTTTCTTCTCATACCTTGATGTTTTCCTACCTGTTTTTACACCTACACAACTATTAGCCAACCAAAAAGAAAATGAAAATAACACAATTGGCCATCACCTTGGCTTATGTTAATGTGAAAATATATAAAACATAAAATCTTAGTTAGCACATGGATACATTTTTAATCAACAATTATATCAAGGTAATCATTACATCAATTTGTAACTTTAATATCAATACCCATATATGTTGGCATTATGAGACAAGTGTTGTCCTTGATGGCAAATCACTCAGATGATAAATTATAGTGCAGCAAAGTTATTTTCAAGTTAACGGAATTTTATGCAGAGAAAAGTTTACTTCATGTAGAGAAAAGTTCACGGAATTTTATGCAAAGAAAAGTTTATTTCATGTAGAGAAAAGTTCACGAATTTTATGCAGAGAAAAGTTTATTTCATGTGGAGAAAAGTTCAACTTTCATGGTTGGTTCATGGTATTAGTCCCACAGTTTTTGATCCTATGGTTTTGGCCCACGGTATTGGTCCATGATTTGAGGAAGAGCTTGCCCATATAAAGCAAAGGAGATCATTTGGCTTGGGTATGTTTTTGGGTTGAATATCTTAAGATATGAAATATTGGGTTATTGTTTCAAAAGCTCGATCTATATGAAAGTGAAGTGGAAAGTGAATCTGTGAAGGGTGATCTCTCGAGCGCTGTAGCTGTGGAAGTGCGGAGGCGCCATAGGAGACATCACAGAGGCGCCACAAAAGGCGCAGTACAGAGACGCCACAGAAGGTGCAGTGCGAAGGCGCAGTGCAGAGACGCCACAGAGGTGCCACAAAAGGTGCAGCGTGGAGACGCCACAGAAGGCGCAGTGCGGAGGCGCCACAGAAGGCGCAGTGCGAAGGCGCCACAGAAGGCGCAGTGCGGAGACGCCACAGAGGCGCCACAAAAGGCACAGTGCGGAGATGCCACAGAAGGCACAGTGCAGAGACGCCACAGAAGGCGCAGTGTGGAGGCGCCACAGAAGGCGCAGTGTGGAGACGCCACAGAAGGCGCAGTGCGGAGACGCCACAGAAGGCGTAGTTCGGAGGCGCCACAGAAGGCGCAGTGCGGAGACGCCAAAGAAGGCGTAGTGCAGAGACACCACAGAAGGCGCAGTGCGGAGGCGCCACAGAAGGCGCAGTGCGAAGGCGCCACAGAAGGCGCAGTGCGGAGACGCCACAGGCCAGAGAAAAGGAAATTGCGTATCTGTCTTAAGATCTTTTGTTGATTGCTTTTTTGTTGATAAGGTGTTCTGTGTTTAGTTTATTGCTATTCTGGATCTGGTTATCTGGGTGACTTAATGGTACTTGATTATCATTTGATGTTTATGGATCCAGTTTGGAAATTTATGAAAAGTGGTCCTTGAAAGAGAAGAAGTAGGGGGTTGTAGCTCCCTTCCAGGAGAGACTGGAAAACGAGAGAGAGTTGTAGCTCTCTGCAGGTTGCAGCCAGCGTACTGGTAAAGGACTGCACCAGTACAAGACCATTGTAAAAGGAGTTTCTAATTTGAAAGAAGATAGAGACATATTGCAGCAGGTGGTTTTCACCCACATTGGGTTTCCACCTTATATCTGGTGTTCTTTGATGTGACTGTCTGTTTTTCTTGCTCATTATTTTATGGTACTGATATGCAAAAATAATTCAAAATGTAAATAAGGAAGATTTGTTAAAATAACTAGATAATACTGATTCACCCCCCCTCTCAGTATTATTTTCAACAAGTAAAACACCTGTATTAGCACTGCCTGATCTACAGAGACCATTCGAGATCCAAACAAATACTAGTGACTATGCCATGGGAGCAGTGTTGACACAGCACAGTAAACCCATATGTTATCATTATGAGACTTTTAATTCTGTAGTAGTTAACTATCCTACATAAGATAAAGAATTGTATGCATTACTTTAGAGTGTGAAAAAGTGGAAACATTACTTAATGGGCAAAGAGACAGTAATACATACTGATCATCAACCACTTCAATATTTACACTCTCAAACTAAATTGCAGCAATCAAGGCACTATAGATGGATTGGTTCTCTACAACAGTTTCATTTAGTCATCAGATATAAAAAGGGCATACATAACAAATTTGCAGACATAAAAAGCGCGCTTGAGCCAGAGGAGTTCTGGGATGGGTGACCCTCTGGGAAGTCCTCGTTACCGGTTGCAAGCCCCAGAAGTGATGATTGATGTTATGTGATTCGTTCTCCACATTTCACTAGTTTCAATCCCACTTCTTCACCCCTGTGAGCATCACCGATGTAATGAGTGCTAAGTGAACTATTCAAAAATCATGAGAAATTAGTCAGTTACGACTACCACTCATGAAAATGGTCATACGTGAATGACTTACCTAACACAGTTGAATCCCAAAAATGATATCTAATATAATGCACTGCGTAATCCCCCATACTTAAAGTTGCAGACATGTTATCTAGACCCATTATAAATGCATCTACTATACTTAAGCATAATTCTGTACTACATAAAAGCTACATTGAATAATGTTCTCAAGATATAGACTTTAAAGATGTATATGCAACTTTGAGTCAAGGAAAAAGGGTAGAAGAATTAGATTATCATGTGAAGGATTGACTCTTATATCATTGTGGGAAACTCTGCATTCCACAAACAAAGAGGGTAAAGATAATCAGAGAGGCACACACTTCTCTGATATTAGGTCACTTTGGGGTAAGTAAAAGAGTTTCACAGCTCCAAAGATTTTGTTATTGGCCAAAAATGAATGAGACAGTTTCTAGATATGTGAGAGGGTCTACTATGTGTGCTAAAAGCAAGCCCAGCAATAGAAACCTAGGCCTGTACACTCCAGTACCAGTTCCTTCTCACCCTTGGGAAAGTGCTTCCGTGGATTTTGTTGGGAGACTGCCTAAGTTTGGGAAAGGTCATGATTATCTGTATGTGGTTGTGGATAGGGTTCAACAAAATGTTCATTTTGATACCTTGTAACAAACAAATTACAGCTGAACAGACTGCAAAAAATGTTCTTTGAACTTGTATGGGTTCATTTTTGGTTACCCACTTCTATTGTATCTGATCGAGACATCCAATTTGTTGGGAAGTTTTGGTCGAGTCTGTGGGAGCTGATGGACACCCAACTGAAGAAAAGCACAGCTTTTCATCCACAAACTGATGGCCAGACATAAGTAGTTAACATGACAGTGATCCAGCTACTCAGAGGATATTGCAGCAAACATCCTAAACTTTGGGATGAACATTTGTGTTATGTGCATCATGCTTACAACAGAGAAAAACATTCTTCTAGACAAAGATCTCCTTTTGAGACTTGTTTTGGTTTCACAGCAAAGTCTCATTTGGATTTTGTCTTTGCTAAATATACCACTGTTGATGGACACAGTGATGTGGACAAGGCAACTAGGTTCATTGAACAGATCTAGGAGATGCACCAGGAAGTACATGAATATCTGGAAAAGTGCCAAGACAAATATAAGGCAAGGCATGACAAGCATCGGGTGGAGCACAATTTCCAAGTTGGTGACCAGGTCTGGCTATACATTAGCAAGGACGGGATGCAAGGTGAAGGTAAAAAGCTAAAGCCCATCAGGTATGGACCCTTCAAGATACTTGAGAGGATCAGTGAAAATGATTTTCGCCTTGATCTACTAGCTTACATGCACATCTTGTTCTGAAACCAGCTCAAGAAAATATAGAAAAGATAGATCAACGTCTTATAATTTAGCCTCTTCGAGGGGGCAACCTCCTTTACATTACATAAATGAACAATTCGTGGATGGTACAAATGAAAAGACCTCCTTTCTATATATAGGAGTCTAAGGGGTCATTATATAATCAGAGCCTACATAACAATAATAATGTAAGGGGACAATAATAACAATAGTGGGCTTCTATGGGGCACAATAATAACAATATGGGAACTACATGGGTACATCAATATAATAATAAGGGGGTTGTACTAATAATAATAAGGGGTTACACTAGTAGTATAGGGGCCTAACATGCCCCTCTCCTTCAAAAAGTGTTGTCCTCAACGCTTGAGTAGTTCTTTATGCTTCTATATAAACTTCTTGTCCTCTTATGTGGAATCTTCAGCGGGTAAGTTCTTCCACTTGATGAGATACTATGAAATTGATTGATTTCGTAGCTGTCGGGTTCTTGTTTCTGTGACTGCTCTAGGTTCCAATATGATTTTTCCTCCCTCTTCAATTTCTGGCAATATTGTTTGAATTCGGGTCTTTTGCAACTTTTGAATAAGTGGCCATACTTCTTCATCCTTCTTCGATTCATCCCCTGCTTTGTTTATCCAATATGGTTGAATAATAGAAATAACATAAAACAATGCTTCCACATCCTCGTCCTTTCTTGAGAGTGCATCTGCAACAAAATTTTGCTTCCATTTTCTATAGATGATGTCAAAGTCATAACCCAACATATTTGTGACACCTTTTTTTTGTTCTTCTACAGATAATAGTTGTTCTAAAAAGTATTTAAGACTATCATGATCCATTTTTACCTTGAAGTGTCTTCCCATTCGGTAAGGTCACCATTTTTTAAGTGCATGTAGTATTGCCAACATTTCCTTCTCACAAATAGCTTGCTTGAGAGATGTAGCAGTAAAAATAACTCAATCACCTACATCAAAACATTTTTCACTATGAGTTGATCTACCTGTTTTTTCATTCGATTTTCACCAAAGGGCATTTATCCTTTAAAATTTGGAGAACTTGTTGTTGATGCACGATGTGATCTTTCACCACTTGAACCTTTTTCTTCTTGATATGTCCTTCTATCTCTAGAGTTTGAGGAGTGATAATTTCTTCCAATCCTTTACAAGATATGGTCAGATTCATTTCTTGATGCTCGATGTGATCTTTCACTTCTTGAACATTTGTCTTCTTGACATGTCCTTCTATCTCGATAGTTTGAGGAGTGGTAATTCCTGCGAATGCTTTACAAGATATGGTCTGATTCATTTCTTCTATCTCTGGGGTTGGATACTTGTGTATATCCTCTTCTTTTGATGTTTCTTGATCCTTTTCTTCCTCCTCTTCATACTCTATGTAAAATAATTTCTTCTCAACACACTTATGACCTTTAGTGCGTTTGCTATCACAATTGTAACAAAGCCCTTTTTCTCTTTTTTCTTCCAATTGTTGTGGTGTAACCCTTGTAGGTTGTGGAAGGCTAGGAGAAACAACACTTCCATATTCATAGCTGTGAGGGGTAGAATTCATTGTTGCCATAATTTTACTTTCTAGTATGTCACAAAGCCCTTTTACTCTTTCCAATTGTTGTTGTGTTTCTCTAAAGAAGGTGTTGCTCTTTGTATCCTCATAATGTGCTATCATTTCCTCTATGAGAATTGACCACGTAACAAGTCGTTTACGAGAACAAAGCTCCTTATACCATAAAAATTGATCCGGTTCTAAATATGAAGATGAAATAAATACCTTTTTTAACAGTGGTACACCATGTAGATCAAAATATTGCTCCATCTGAAGAATCCAATTTACCGGATCCTTCCCATCAAACTTCCTCATTTTGTTTTTTCTTGATTTTAGGAGCTCTATCTTGAAACGACTGTAACTCTATACTTTCAAATCTTTAAGTTCTGAAATTGTAACATGCAGTAGCCTTGTGTTTCCTCTTTCCAATGCCACCAGTCTGACCCCAATTGGATTCTCCAATGAAGAATTATGCCAAATCTCCCACAGTGACCTGATTATAGACCTTTTCAGAAGAGTGAACTTGTATAAAGTTCCACGTGACACTATTTGGACCTTTGGCTCTGAAAAATCCCGAGAAGAAACTACATTCCATCCTCTTTCTTTGCCTTTTTGTGAAATTTCAATCTGATGCACAGAGAGAAAGTTATGATGATTTTCCCCAAGTCGCCTGTTTGGAATGTAATTCAGGAGTCTGCAAAAAGATCAACTTCCTCAGATCATATCTCAGAAAATATAGCACAAAAATTTCTAAAATTTAGACCTAAGATTTAGCGCGATGTCGTCTCAAATGGGTTTTTTTTTCAACTTCTGCAACGTCACAGAAAAAAGGTTATAGCGAAAATTCCACGATGACCTATTTGGAGTAGTGAAACCCTAGAATCCAAAGCTCCGATACCAAATGTTATGAAACCAGCTCAAGAAAAGATAGAAAAGATAGATCAACGTCTTATAATTTAGCCTCTTCGAGGGGGAAACCTCCTTTCTATATATAGGAGTCTAAGGGGTCATTATATAATCAGAGCCTACATAACAATAATAATGTAAGGGCACAATAATAACAATAGTGGGCTTCTATGGGGCACAATAGTAGCAATATGGGCACTACATGGGTACATCAATATAATAAGGGGGTTGTAATAATAATAATAAGGGGTTACACTAGTAGTATAGGGGCCTAACACATCTACTCATTCGTAAATACAGATTGCTTGAGATTGTTTGAATCTTCAATGACTGAGGATCCTAAAGAGCAAAGTCAATTTCCTTCTATTGATGACATGCTACCTGAATATTTGAATGAATTGTAGCAAGACACAGTGTTGGACAGGAAGGTGAGGACAACGCGCAGAGGAGATGTTGAGTACCTAAGAATTGGACTCAAAGGTTCAAAGTCGAGTAGTGCAAAATGGATTGAGATCTGACAAGTGAGACAACAGTACCCTCACTTAGTCGATGCTTGAAAAACCAACTTTTGGTGGTCCAAAAGCTTTTTAGTGGGAAGGTCGTGATCCGAATTGGATCCCTAAAAAATAATCAAAAGAATCATGGTTGTACTAGGTTGGGATAGACTTTAAAGAATTGAGAGCAGTGATCAAAAACACCTCTAAACCAGTGGCAGTTGGTAGCCAACATGGAACGACGAGGACCTTGGTCAAAGCGCATTGACCGAGGCCCAAGGAGGCTGCGCGGGAGGCAAAATTAGCTCTTGAGAAGCCCAGATCAGGAAACAGAGGGATTTTTTGATGCGCGATTAGCGCCTCGCTAGGAAAAATCCTTCGAAAAGGAGGGTCCTCGAGCACTTGGTCACATGGGAGCCGAGAAAACCATGGGGAAATATGGTAAAGGCTAAGGCGGGACCCGTGCTCTAAAAACTGGCGGTATTCATCAAGGCATCCTTGGGTGGTATGTAGATTCAGAGAAAACGGAGTGATTCCACTCAGTGCCTGATGTGTGGCAAGCGGAGGAGAGAGAAAACCACCACTCATTGCATGCTAACGGTTGAGCAAGTCAACTGCACGAAATGAGCGGATGGCGTCGGATCTAGGGGATCCAAATCTAACGGTTGATATTGCGCCTGACGGTAAGACTAGATTTAACGAGGGATTAAGCTGCGATCTAAAAGAATTTGAGGTTCAGTTTGACTGCCAAGGTGGAAGATGACTGATTCCACGATGTATCTGAAGAACCGAACTGGAGAAGCAAGCTGGTACAATTTGCAGGAGGACAAGTGGTCGCTCCCTGTGAGTCTGATGATGACGTCGAGATAGGGAACTCCAAATGAAGCTGTAGTAGGTGATCCAATGGAGTTGGAAGAGGAATCGAATAACCGTGAGCTCGAGTGGTTTTAAAGCCATGCACAGACTAGCAGAAGGGACACACACACACATGGAAGAACAGAGAGAGCAGACAGAGAGAGGAAAAAGGAGTAAGAAGACAGAGGGTCGAGCTGACCATATGTAGCATCAAGCACCAGAAGGCTTGATAAATTCGAGCCATCCCTGAAGGGGATCTAACAGGACTGAGCACCACATTGGGCCCCTTCCATTATAGACCCAAGAGGTCAGAAAAGATGGTAAGGACAAGAGCCTGTGTACTCTAGTGGCTTGGGGAATCCGAGAACCACCTTGCCAAGCTATCCTATGATAGGAGACTCATATTGAGATCCTTCTTTGTAATTCTCTACTTTAAGACACAATAAAAGAAGGCCACCACTAAACGCTGGACCAAAGATGTAGCCCTAGAGGATAGGGTGAACTCCTTATTAATTTCTTGTGTTCTTATATTTTCTTACTGTGTTTCTCTACTGTCTTCCATTTTCAAGTGTCTATGTATTTGCAATCTGATTGATTCGGTGCTTAAATAACCTAGACACACACCAGCACATGAGTCTGTAAAACCGCCATTTAATAATTCTTAACTGAGATCACTCATAGGGTGATTATCAGATCATCACCTCATGAAAAGGAAGATCACCCAACAATACAATGTTCCCTCTCAAAGACAAACTATCAGCACTTCCTTACAAATTACAAAATTCCAGCCTCTAGATCTCTCAGATGAGGGAGCCATTTATTGATGTCTGCAAGGGTGTAAGTCAGCTCTGGGTTTTTTATTAGTGCTATTCCACTAATAATTCTTGGTTCCACTTGGAGATTTCATTGATCTCTTACCCATCCTTGGGCGAATTCAGAAAGGCAAGTGTCATAGGAGAAGTTTCTAGAAGATTCCATGAGCATCCACTTAGCAACCTGTCTCATCCATTTGTCCATTCCCCCTAATTTCACCCTACAGAAGGCCTCTTCAGTATGCATCACACTTGGCTAGTGTAGGAGACAGTATGCATCGCCCCTTGACAATGGAGTAGTCAGTATGGTCCACTTTTGGCTAGTTCTGAGTGGTTTTTCAAGTGGAACTTCTTGGAAATGATGTAATCAGTTGACCATGATCCTTTAGGGTATAAAACAACACTTTTAGGGGTTAAAGAGCCCTTGGTTTATCGACATGTGCGATTGGGGTTGAAGTGCCCAAATATGTCTATAACACCTGTAGAAAACTCAAGACCCTTGCAAATTGAGTTAAATAAGTAAAAAATAGAGATAATGATGGAATGATGAGGATATAGAATGGGGGAATGAAAAAATGAACTGCATAGGTCCTTTTGATCCTCTCTTGTTGCTTTGATCCTCCTCTTGCTGACCTACAAACAATATTTTCAAAGTTTTATTTTCTCTTATTTATTTATTTATTTATTTTTTCTTTTCTCTTTCTTTTTGAAAGCAACTAGCCTGCCTCCAAGAGGTTTTCATCCTAGTTGCTTGCACTAGGCGCCTCAACAGAGGTTTTTACCCAGAGATATTTTTATTTCTCTTCTTTTTTTTTTTTTCACACCGTTGGGTCACCTCAAGAGGGTTTCAACCCAACAATGGGACTCAGGTGCCTCATGGAGGTTTTCACCTGCGTCTCCTTATATTTTCTCCTTTTTTTTCTTTTTTCAGTGAATTGATGAGGTAGAAGCTGAGACTTGCTCCACCACCATCATCGTCTTGCTAATGCCATAAATGAATTCTTGCTTTGAAAAGGGCTTCTTGTAAACCTTCAATCTATGCCCATTGACAAGTAAAGGAATAGCCTCTACATCAATGGTTCTTATCTGAACTGAAGCATTATCATGACATTTCTATATGACATAAGGCCCTAACCATCTATTCCTTAACTCGCCTTTAAAATATTTGTATCTGGAGTCATACAACAAAGCCCAATCACCTTCTTGGAATTGTTTGTCTTTATGTTCTTGTCATGCCAGATCTTCCTTTGAACATGAGTCGCATCTATGTGTATGAGGGCCTACATTCTAAACTCATCTAACCCATTTAGCTGAATAGATATCCCTTTTTGTGCACTGGTGAGATCTAGATCTAGTTTTTCTTTCATTCTTAATGTATTGTACTTAAATTCAATGGACAACAGGGCCTTCTTCCCATAAACCAACTCATAGGGAGTGAATCTAGTGGTGGTCTTCTAGGTGGTATTGTAGGCCCAAGTGGCCTCAACTAATACATATTCCCAATATTTTCTACTGCTGCTAATTACTTTGGTCAGAATGCCCTCTAGGGCTTTGTTGGTCACCTCCACTTTCCCATTAGATTCTGGGTGATAAGGAGTGGATGTTCTATGATTAATCTTGTGATGGATTAGCAAGTCCTCAATCATGTTAGATGTAAACTGGCTGCCTTGATCAGTGACAAATTCTCTAGGGAACCCAAATTTATAAAATACATTTTCCATTAAGAACTCAACCACTTTCTCCTCCTCTTTTTCTAGCTTGATTCCCTTTGTTTCAACCCACTTGGTCAAATAGTCAGTGCACACAATGATCTACTGCTTTTTCCTGGATGGAGGGTGAATAGGTCCAATGAAATCCATGCCCCACTTGTCAAATGGCTTGAAAGTCACTTGAGGTTGCGGAGGCATTTCATCCCTTGGAGTGGGCTTTCCCATCCTCTGGCACTCGTCACACTGACTAGTATACCTTCTCACATCCTGATGAAGAGTGCCAATAATAACCAACTTGTAACACCTTGAATGTTGTCCTCTTAGTTGCAAAGTGACCTCCACAAGGCCCATCACGAGAGGCTAGAAGGGTGTCAAAGACTTCCTCCTCCCTGACACATCTTCTCAGAATTGATCTGGGACTAGCTTAGAGAGCTTGCCTACAATCCAAGTGAATGGAACAATCTTCCTCACAATATTGATTTTCTCTTTAGAGGACAAATTTAGTGGGAACTGTGCAGACACCAAGTAGTTTTCTATGTTAGAAAACCATGGAGAGAGAACTGAAATCGTGAATAGTTGTTCATCCAGTAACTGATCATCGACCTGTCCATCCTCCCTTGCAAGCGAAGTTAATCTGAACAAAATATCTACAACAAAATTCTCCTTGCCAGGCTTATAAATAATAGTTAGATCAAACTACTATGATAAAAGTAACCATCTAATAATTCAGGCATTCACATCAAGTTTATTCATTAAGTAGTTAATTTTAGCATGGTCAGTATGTACAAAAGTTTGGCAGCTTGTAATGTAATGCCTAAATTCTTTCAATGAATGCACAAAAACTAGGAGCTCCTTTTTGGTCACTGTATAGTTCAGTTTGGCCTTTGACAAATTCTTACTGATGAAGTAAATGGCATAAGGTAACTTGTCATCTATATGGCCTATATCTTCTCTTATGGCTTTGTGAGAGGCATCAGCATGTATATGGAAAGGACGGGCCCAATTTGGGCTTCGGAGAATAGGTGCAGTGGTCAACTTGTCCTTCAGGGTGTCCAAGACCTCTTGACAACCATTCGACCATAAAAATTCCGAGTCTTTGGCCAACAACCCAAATAACGGAGAAGCTAACTTGTTGAACTCTTTTATAAACCTCTGATAGTATCTAGCTAAACCCAAAAAACTCCTGACATCCTCTATTTTTGTAGAGGTGGGACCCTCTAGATGATGGCTATCTTATTTGGGTCCACCTAGAGTCCTTTTTGAGATATTGAATGACCTAGAACAATCCTTTCAGCCATCAAGAACTCACAATTTTTGGGACTAAGGGACAGGTTCATTTTAATTCATTTTTTCAAAACCTTACCTGTGTAGGACAGAGCCTCCTGGAAATGACACCCATAGGCTATAAAATCATCCATATAAATTTCTAGTGCATCATGGACTAGCTCGCAAAAGTACTTAGGACTTCTCTCTAGAAAGTGGCAGAGGCAATGCATAGACGAAAAGGAAGGACACTATAAGTGAAATTACCGCAAGGACAACTGAAGGTGGTTTTATCCTAGTCTTCTGGGCTGATCTGGATTTGATTGTACCCATGGAACCCATCTAGGAAAGAGAACAACCTTTTCCCTTCCAAGCCATCTAGCACTTGGTCAATGAAACGTAGAGGGAAATGGTCCTTCTTTGTTTCTTGTTTGACTTTATGTAATCGACACAAATCCTCCATTCCCATTTTTATTTGGAACTAACACCAAAGGATAGACCCACTAACTATCTCAGATAAGGTAAATGGATCTTGCATCTAGCAGCTTTTGTAGTTCTTCTTTGACTATATCCTTGAGATCTGGATTCATTCTCTTTTGGGGTTGTGAGACTTGTTCGAAACCTTCATTGATATAAATTTGGTGAGTACACATCGAGGGGTGCACTCCCTTCATTTCCTTGCAACTCCAAGAAAAGGCATCTGAATGTTTTTTTAACATGTTTCACAACTTTTCTTCTTGGTGTACAGTAAGAGATGGGTTGACTTTCAAAGTTCTCTCAGGGCTGAATTCCATGGTTTTGACATGGGTAGGGTTTGAATAAGCCAAGCATATATCAATCTGATGGTTCTCCTGGCTTTCCTTTACTACTTCCTCTAAGGATAATGTGCTGGGAGTTGGAATTTGGAGTATGTGTTCAACCAAATCATCTTCATCCGATTTTCATCCTCCCATGGCTATTTACAAGGTATAGAGTTTGGTTGAGTAGATTTCATCTTCTTCATTCTCTTCCAACCATAGAGGTAAGTCATGTTCTAGAGATGGCTGAGTAGGAGGGTACATGACTAATTTCTTGGACACATGCCCATTTTTGATAGTCATATTTCCAGCCCTGTAGCTGATGTAGGATCGAGAGTGGCTAACCAAGGCCTCCTAAGGATGAGAGGGTAACTAGTAAGATTGGCCTTAGGCTGGAGAAGTAGGAAGCCCATAGGGTACTCCCAAGAGTCAATGGATACCATCACATCCTCCACAATCCCGTCAAGAGTCACTGTGGAACGGTCCGAAAGTTGCAAGACTGTTGTGGTATTTCTCAATGAACCCTGGAGATTGAGCTTGAGCATGGTGCCCTTAGCCATTACATTAATGGAAGCCCCAAGATCAATCAAAGTGTGTAGGAGAATGGTGCCATTTATGTGCACATCGACTACAGGGATTCCAGGGTCCAAATACTTCAGGAAAATTTCCTGCCCCAACATTAAGGTGGACAGTTGTCTAATGAAAATAGTGGTAGGGGTGTCCCTTTTTCGCGTCGCTAGATGTTTGAAGCACTTCTCCTTAATAAAATTGTTGTAAATAGGTACATCCTTTTTGGCTTGGAGAAGTATAATTTTGACATAGTTTTTTCAATTCACCTAGAAGTTCTTTCTCTTCTAGGGTAGGTTGGATTGGTTGAGTTAATCTCTCAAGAAAGGGTGGTGGATTTACTCTAGGCATAATTTCCTCTCTTTCCTCCTCACTCTCCCTAGGTGGAGGTAAAGGTTGGTTGTCCGAGAGTACTCTCCTAGATCTTAGGTTGATTTCTTGAATTTCCATAGTATAAGTGGGATAGGATGTCTCTCCACTATACACTTATTGTGCCTATCTGTTGTTCGGGTTTGGATTTGGCATGGGAGGCATCTGGGGTTGTTTAGGTGGTGCAGAGTGTAAAAGTTGTGGTTGGGTAGGTGGTGAAGGAAATAAAGCTGGAGCATGGTTGTATGTGGGCCTCCACCCCTAGGGTAATGCATTCCACTGAGGTTGTGGTGGATCATATGGCTGAAATGACTGGTTGGAAGGTTGGGAATGGTATTGAGGTGAAAAATACCAAGGAGGAGGTGTAGACCAAGAAAGATGAATAGGGGGCCCCCAAGAGGGAATGGATGTGGTCTGGATAGGGTTGTAATATGCATGCGATGATCCTTACATGACCTACTGGTATGGACGAGGTCCATGAGGAATCCTTTGATTTATGGAGTAGAGTTGTTAACTCACCCCTTCACTTCCCTGATACACATCTTTTAGTCCAGGTAGAGAAGGGAACTTTTCCGTGGAGTGAATTCTTTCATAGACCGAGCAAACTTCAATCAAATTCAAGACATTCATTCCTAGGGTGCCTCCTTGTGCATCTAGGGGAGAAAATTGCTAAGGCTCTCTCTGCTTCATCCTACTTCCTCTTGATGTTCATAGTGTCCATTTGTAGCATAAGGGTTTGCAACATCTCACTCTTGAAATCTTCTAGCATATGTCAAATTTCACCCTTGATGGATGTCTTGGAAGAGGATGGAATTACCATTGGTTGACTACCCCTACCCTTTTTCGTAGCTGCCCTAGAATGGTTCCTAGAGACAGTCTTGATATCTTCATAGAGTAGATGGTAGATGTGCCAACCTACTAACAATTTTAGGGTATCTAGAAGATCTTCCCTTACCCTTCTAAGTAATACTAGCTTCGGTGACTCAGGATCGAGTGTGCACCTGGCCCTTTTGTAGCTAAGCTAGAATATTTCTTCATAATCGTCTAGGGTTCATCATGCCTTAGGTCATCCTAAAAATTTCATCTTTACTGTCTTTGGACCTGTAATAGTCTCGATACTAATTGTTGAAGGCTTGCTTCATATGGTCCTAGGTTGTGATGTTATCCCAAGTAAACCCATGAACCAACGCAAATTTGCATCCTTGAGGGTGGATGGTAATAGTTTGAAGTTCTGCTCCTCGTTGGTGTAATCATAGGCTCCGCATATGACAACAAACCCAAACGAGAAAGTGTTTGGATCCTCTGAGGTTAGGCCATGCAAATGAGGAAGAGAAGAGGGGATTATATTCTTCATCTTCATATCCCCAGTGGTTTCTCTGATGGGAAAGGCACCCTCAATTATTTCTCTATCTCCTTTGTCATTTCTATTTTTAGCCATTGGGTCAGTTGGAATGGGTTCTCCTTCTTCTTCTGCCCCTGTAGGCTCTTCAAATATCTCTGGTTGTTCGCCTAAGGGGTCCTCCAATTCAAAGCCACTGAAGAAGAGGGAAGGTTAGCTGTTTGAAGCGGTGGGGGTATTTGGTAGAAATTTTCCTAGGTTATCCCTATTCCTACGAGGCATGAAAGAGGTGTTTTTGTTTTGTTTTGTGTTTTTTCAAGATTTGAAAATAATTGCATAATTGAAATCACAAACTGAATGGAACCTATCTGACTGAATGAAAACTAAAATCTTGAATGAAATCTCACTTGCAGAATGAAAAAGAAAGCAAAAAATGGAGAATGGAAAAGAAAGCAAACTAAATTAAATTTGTAGAAATGAAGCTAATAGTGGAATGTCAAAGATGGGAAATGGAAAAAAGAAAGAAGAAACTTCATATTACTCAGACACCCCCTTGACAATGACGCCAAAAAGTGATGAGCACTATTATTGCAGCAAGAATATTGCAACTCCTAGGGCTACCAACTTTACTTTATCAACTTGGGGTTCGTGGAAACTTGGAGGTGACAATGTTTTATACAAAAGTAAATGTGATGGGTCTGCTCTTTTTCATTTCTAAGATGGTGATAGAAAACTTGTTAGAAAATTATATACTACAAAGTAATGGAACACATAAGATATTGCAGAAATATAAACACATAAAATGCATAAACCAAGAGAGACACAAATATACATGGTTCACCTATTTTCGGCTACGCCACGGAGAAACAGCCAGTCGTTCCTTTTATATTATCTAGTAAACTGAAGATATACAACCTATAGAAGATCTGCTGTAATTCCCTCTTCACTCTTAATCTCCTCTCTCTTCCTCACTCAGAATAGAGATCTACATGGACGCAATAAAATTCCCTCATATATAGTGAGGGGTTGCTTTCTAGGGAAAAAACCCTAAAGTAAACATAACTTCTACAGTCAGATCTCCACCATATGAACAACCCAGATTGACAACGAAATTACAACATTTTACAAGGAAATTTTACATCTATTTTTAGCTTCGGGGGCGCTGCCCCCGATCCCCCTGCCCGGGGGGGGGGGGGGGGTCTCCTAAATGTCACATCCGCCCCCTCCTAGACCTCCCCTACAATGAATATTTTACGAGAGGCATTGGCGCCCCATTACGAACTGGGGTCTAATGTGGCGATACCTTTGAATACAAAAGATAATTAGGCTCCACACCCAATAATCTCCCACTTAGAGACTGATTATAGCAGCTCCATTGCTGCTTCATTTTCTGGACAATGACTCCACTTTGGACCTTACTGTTTCTAATCTTCTTCATCATACTTGAAGACCAATTGAAACTGAGTAGATTCTCAATTTCTCCTAGGTTACAACTTTTGTTAACATATCTGCAGGATTTTGGCTAGTTTGCATCTTTTCGAGCTTCAACTATCCATCTTCCAATGCTGACCGTATGAAATGGTACTTGAGCTATATATTTTTAGTCTTGGAATGAAATGAAAAGTTCTTTGTAAGATGTATGGCACTCTGGCTATCACTGTATAACCTGCCCAACTCCTGCTTCTTACCTAATTCATCCAGAAACCTTTGTAACCAAATCATTTCTTTACTAGCCTCTATAGTAGCAACATACTCTGCTTCTGTTGTTGAGATTGTGGCAACACTTTGCAGTTTTTAGACCCAACTGACATCTATTCCACCTACAGTAAACACATACCATGTGGTGCTCCTCCTGTTAGCTCTATCACCCACCATATCCGCATCAACATATCCCTATAAAGAAATGTTTCAATGACCAAAGCATAATGCTTGATTTGTGGTACCTCTCAAATAACTAAGAATCCACTTCACCACCATCCAATGTTCTTTTCCTACATTGTTCATGTACCTACTTACAACTCCCACTGCATGTGGAATACTAGGCCTTGTGGATACCATTGCATACATTAAGCTTCCAACTGCTGATGCATATGGAACTTTAGACATAAGAGCCATTTCTTCCTTAGTCTTGGGACACTCCTCCTTACTTAATTTGAAATGGCTAGAAAAATGTGTACTAACTGGTTTTGCATTCTACATATTAAACGTTTTCGACACATTTTTTATGTAGTCACTTTGAAACAATGTTAATTTGTGATTCTTCCTGTCTCTAGTTATTCTCATACCAAGGATTTGTTTTGCAGCACCCAAATCCTTCATTGAAAATGTGTTCACCAATTTTCTTTTGAGCACATTTATTTCCTGCATGTTAGAACCTGCAACAAGCATGTCATCTAGATACAATAACAATATAATATAGCTGCCATCATTTTTCCTTTTGAGATAAACACAATGATTAGAGTGACATCTAGTATAATCTTGTTCAGACATAAACCTGTCAAATTTTAGATACCACTGCCTTGGAGCCTGTTTTAAGCCATACAAGCTCTTCTTCAACTTGCACACTAGTTTCTACTTCCCTTTTACCTCATATCCTTGTGGATGCTACATATATATCTCTTCCTCCAAATCCCTATGGATAAATTTTGTTTTTATATCTAACTTCTCAAGATGAAAAACTTTAGCTGATACTAGACCTAAAATAGTTCTGATTGAATTCATTTTAACTACAGGAGAAAATATCTCATCAAATTCTATACCCTTTTTATGTGCAAACACTTTCACCACAAGTCTAGCTTTATTCCTTTTTCTACCTCCATCTTCTTTCTTCAACTTGTAAACCCATTTATTCTGCAATGTTGTTTTGCCTGTAGGCAACCTGACTAAGTCCCAAGTATGGTTATGTGCTAAGCAGTCCATCTCTTCTTTGATGGCTTGCTCCCACTTCTTCCTGGTTTCTACCTGTATTGCTTCTTCATAACATTTTGGTTCACCAGAATCAGTCAACAATACATAATATAATGAAGGGGAGTATTGTTCAAGGGGTCTACTTATCCTGGTAGATCTCCTAACACCACTTTTAGGTGTTTGAGGTGATTTTTGTTGTTGTGGTCGTTGTTCTGGATGTTGACCATTATGATTTTCATGAACCATCACTTTTCTTATGATCTTGTCAAGCACTGTGTATTCTCTGTTTTCTTTTTCCTATTTCTTTTCCTAGAGTTGATCCTTATACAAAGCCTTTTCATTGAATATGACATATCTGCTCCTAATGATTTTGTGTTTTTCATAATCTTAAAAGCGATAACCAAAATCATTAACACCATATCCAATAAAAGTACATTTCTTTTATTTTTCCCCATGATTTGTTCTATTTTCTTTATTAATGTGGACAAGGGCTTCACAACCAAAAGTTTTTAAAAATGAGTAGTTTACCTTTTTACCTGTTCATGCCTCCTCTGGAATACCACCATCCAAGGAACTTGAAGGCCCTATGTTTATTAGATAAACATACATATATATAGCATCTACCCAAAATTGTAAAGGCAATCCTACATGCAATCTCAGGCACCTTGCATGTTCCATGATTGCCCTCTTCATCCTTTCCAACACCATTTTCTTGTCGTGTTCCTGGAACTGTTTTCTCTTTGCGAATTCCATTCTCTAAATAGTACCTATCAAACTCTCTGTTGTAATATTCACCTCCATTGCCTGATCTAAGACACTTCAACCTTTTTCATGTCTCATTTTCAACCAAAGCATTCCAGATCTTGAAAGTATCAAATACATCCTAATTATTTTGAATACAATAAATCTAGGTTTTTGTGGTTTCATCATCAATAAAATTAACATAATAATGACAACCACCAAGATATGATACTTGAGCAGGTCCCCATACATCTGTATGCACAAGCTCTAATTTTTTGCTCTTCCTTTCTTTCCCAACTCTGAGGAATCTGATTCTCTTATGTTTTCCATAAACACAATTTTCACATAATTTAAATCAACATGCCTCAAACCTAGCAAAAAATTTCTTTAGTGAAGAATCTGCATCCCCTTCTCACTCATGTACTCGAGCCTATCATGCCACAATGCCATATATTCTCCTGTAGAGGTTAAAGCATTAACATAATTAGAAATAATATTGCATAAATACAATGTACCAACCTTTTCTCCCTTTGCTATTACCAGTGATCCTTTAGTGACCTTCTTGGTTTTATCTGTGAAAGTAGTTACACAATATTCACCTCTTAATTGGCCTATTGAAATTAGATTTTTCTTTAGATCTGAAACATGCCTTACCTCCTTCAATAGCCATTGATTTCCATTCTGTTGTTTTATGAAAACTATACCCATTCCAATGATTTTATAGGGTTTATCATCACCCAATCGAACTTGTCCAAAATCTCCTTGAACATAATCATGAAAATGTTTCCTATCAGGTGTGGCATGGGATGTGGCCCTTGAATCTACCACCCAGGCATCAATAATATTTTCTAAAGAAAGAACCAAAGCATCTTGCAACACATCACCTATCACATTCGCTTCATGATTGTTTTCTTGTTGCACGTCTCCTTCTCTTCCCTTCCGATGTCCTTTCTTCCCGCATTTGCAACACACTATCCTTGATCTGGACTTGGATATGCCTTTTATTCACTTATTGCGATATCCAGGGCTCTTTCTTTTTTCCATTTTTCTTCCCCTAGTCTCTGCAGTCAAATCCTTACCTGATGTCTCATTGGAGCTTTTCCATCACATTTCCTTGCTAAGAATTGCATTGACAACATCATCAAACTTTAAAGTACTAGATCGAGAGACAGAGTTACTAATGGCCATAATTAAATCATTCCAACTTTTTGGCAATGAGCACAAAATTAACAGAGCCCTAACTTCATCATCAAAAGTCACCCCTACGGAACTTAACTGACTGGTAACTATACTAAAACCATTTAAATGATCAACAATAGATCCACCTTCCGATATTTTCATATTAAATAAATGCTTCATAATGAATACCTTATTTGAGGCCAAGGGTTTTTCATATAGTTTGGCCAATGTCGACATTAAACCCTCTGTTGTCATTTCCTTTAAAATATAAACATTATCGACGTTGTTAGGCACATCCATATTGTTCCAAGTGTGTTTTTGTTGAGAATATCCCATTCTATGTCTGTCATACTCGTCGACTTCTTTTCCTTTCCACTCAATGGTTGGTATAGATCTCTTTGATACAGATAATCTTCCATCTGCATCTTCCACAGCTGGTAGTTTTGGCCATTAAATTTTTCGACCCTAAACCTACCATCTTCCGCCATTTCTCCCACTTGAACTAGGAACCCTTCTCCCATGAAAGTTTATTAGACAAATAGACCTTCAGCTCTAATACCAGTTGTTATAAAGTTATATATTACAGAGCAATGGAACACATAAAATATTGCAAAAACATAACACATAAAACACATAAAACAAGAGAGACATAGATATATGTGGTTCACCCAGTTTGGGCTATGTCCACAAAGAAACAACCAGTCCTTCCTTTTATATTATCCAGCAAACTGAAGAGATACAACCTACAAAATATCGACTGTAATTCCGTATTCTCTCTCAATATCCTCTCTCTTTCTCACTCAAAATATAGATCTACATAGACGCAATACAATTCCCTCATATATAGTGAGGGGTTTCCTCCTAGGTAAAAAAACACTAAATTAAACATAACTTCTACTGTCAGATCTCGGCCTAATGAATGGCCTAGATTGACTACAAAATTACAACATTTTACAAGGCAATTTTACATCTATTTTTAGCTTCGGGGGCGCTGCCTCGATTCCCCCACGAGGGGTGGTGGGGGGGGGGGGGGGACTCCCAAAGGTCACAACCGCCCCCCTTGGATGCCCCCTGTAGCTAATATTTTACAGGCGGCATTCCCACCCCATTACGAACTGGGGTCTAATGTGGCGATACCTTTGAATACAGAAGATAATCTGGCTCCAAACCTAACACCACTAAGTTTTTTCAAAACAAACTTCCATTGATTTAGAAGAAGCTTTAATACCAATGACGAAAAGAAAAATCTACACTAAAAGAAATCTTGTCTACTGCAGTATGGAAAAAGACTGAAATCAAATGCTTAAACACACCATTTTTCTAATTAACTGCTAAGAGGCATTTATTCAAAACAATACTAAGTTAACATGTATGCAATCATATTGTCCTAGGAATGCAAATTAAAACATCAAACATTCTACTACTGTGCATGTAAATGAACAAAATAACTCTGTTTTTCTTTTTGTCTTTTTTTTGTGTGAAAGTGTGAAAGATAACTTCTTTGGTGATGTGGAAGGTGGCTTAGGGATGATGGTGAATGATTAGAAGGCTTGGGAGGCAAGTAGGGGTCCTTTTCTAGTTTCCTAGGGGCTTCTTCCACAATTTGGCCTCAAAAAAGGCCACTATAGGTCAACCTATAGGATGTCCTAATGCATCCTATAGGATGTCCTGAATTCCTATAGGATCCTGTATATTCCTACAGGATACAACCGAGAGAAAACAGAGGGGTTTGGAAGGTGATGTAAGGCTTAGAGGAGGTGGTTGGTGGATGGAATGAGGCAAGGGAGTGCCTAGGACCATTGCAGAGCTCAAAACCAGAGTTGTGAGATGGTTGGATTTGCTCAACAAGATTGAAGAAGTATTCCTATGGAATGATGAATTGGGTGAGGGATTTAGTGAAAGAAGGTGATAATCATGGATGGATGAAGTTGGGATGAGGTTTCTAATCATGGAATATCTCTGTACTTATGAAACTTCTACAATGCATCAATCATTGACATTTATCCATAAACTACGTAAACGAGAAGGATTTCAATTAACTAAGGAAAACATAAGTTCATGAGCTAGTTGCCTATTTCATGCATGGGAAAACTTGCAGAATAATATGAAACCTTGATGAGATCTAATGTAAGACTGAACATAGAAGAAATGGAAATCAAATCCTATGAGTAAAAAATTCTGTAACAAAAAAACCCTAAATTCCATGAGAAATCAAAATTCTGTCTTTTTGGGGCTGCATAGGGGTTCCTTCCTCAAACCATGATCCCTGAAGGGAGGAGTGGGGCCAAATCCACCTATCGACAACTTTTTGATATTCCTTTATCTCTTCTAAGCTATTGTTGAAGTAAGGCACAAATGGAAGCAAACTAATCAAATCCACAACTACTTGATGCTAAAGACATTTCAACCATTAACCTATGAAATAAACTAAGCATATAAATACAAGAAGAGGAGCCTTCACTGCTAGGGTTGGGCCCTAACCCAAGAGCTTTAGCCCTATGAGTCAACTCAGTGATGGATCAACGAAATTCTCATTCTCATTATCAAAACAAAAAATTACATCACAAGGTCTTTCACAAGTCTTGAACTCGAAAATGACTAGTGTTTTTACAGCAATAATTTGAATCCTAATGAGGCTCTAGGCATGATTATTTATACAAATTAAGTCTACAACGACTTCCTTAAATCTATGGAGGCTCAGCTCCCAAACCTGAGATAAATTGGCTCTTTAACTATCACGGGCTTGGCTGCCTTTTGATCTCCATGACTTGACTGCTTGTAACTCCGAGCTAGTGTGATTGATGGAGAAATATTCGAATTAGTGAGGAGTAAATGAGGAGGATATATCTCCTACAATCTCTCCTCCTTGTCTAATTCAAGTGTCAGCCCATAGTTAGCCAAAATTTCCATGATTTTCTCTCAAAAACCTGAAATCAATGCACATTACTCCACTAGGCATAATATCTCACTTTGACTCATCTCACTAAGCAAAATACAATCAAAACATGTAAGAAATTATGAGGAGTTGATTTGAATAATCTAGGAGGTGTATTAAGGTCCATATAGTTACCCAATGATGAGGTTCATCACTTGGTTACTCAAATTGGTGACCATATGATTCTTCTTATTATTGCTTTTTCTTTTCTTTAGGTTAAGATTTGGTTGCGACTTTCAACACTTCTCCTCTATATGGCCAATAATTTATTGGATTAGTGGGTTAAAGGAGGCACCTATTTAAAGAGATAAAATTCAATACTAAAGAGGGAAGTAATTGAGAAGAGTCAAATATCAGATTTCATATCTTAAAAAATTGATATCTAAAGAGAATAATAATGATTAGAGAAGATTGATATGTCTCTATATAATTTCATAAGACCAGAGTGAACAAAATAAGATCAAAGGAGAGTATTGTGGACTAGATAATAAAAATTATAGTCACCAATACAAGATTTAGAAATATACAAGTATATGGAGGAAAACTCAAGTAGCTTTATTGATAGAAGTAATAGAAGAGAGGATTACAACCAAGCTATCTGATCCAGTGCCATCCTCATAGTATGAAAGCCCTCTTCACCTCATGAAAAGCTAGATCAACCAAAAATACAATGTTTCACAGAGAAACCAATAACACTTCCTTACAAAATACAAAATTCCAGCCTTTGGATCTCTCAGATGAGGGATCCATATATAGATATTTGCAGGTCGGTGAATCATCTTCTGGGATTTTGATTAGTGTTATTTCATTGATAGTTCTTGGTTCCAATTGGAGATTTCATGATCTCTTAGTCATCCCTGGGTGAATTCAGAGAGGCAAGTGTTAAATGAGCAGTTTCTAGAAGATTCTCTCGGTTTCCACATAGAAAACTACATCTGCCATTTGTCTGGTCTCGCTCATCACACCCTACAGAAGGGCTTTTTAGTATGCATGACACCCTTTGCATGTGACAGGTGAGATGCATCACACCCTCAGCATGGAGCAGTCTGTATGGTCCAGTTTTGACCACTTTTGAGCAGTTTTTCAGGGACAACTTCTGGGAAATGATGTAATCCGCTGACCTTGTTCCTTTAGGGTATGAAACAACACTTTTAGGGGTTTATAAGCCCTTGGTTTATGGGCATATGTGATTGGGGTTGCAGTGCCGAAATATGTCTATAACAGCCATGTTATTATTTTCATGTGACACCTTTCATCTCCACAGATCATTTCTCATGATATATTGTATCATTGAAAAATTTATTTAGTTGTGAAAAAGATAAATTTCTAGATGAAACCCTTTCTTCCTTTCCTCCCTTGCATTATATTGCACTCATTTTTGTTTTTAGTTGTGATACATAACATATTGACTCAAAGTTATTTTATTTGCAACATAACACGTAGCATTAAATTTCACTTTTGTGTGATACATCACATCTCGTATAAACAATTTCCCTTTGATACATATGTTGCACTAAACATTGTTTACGATGTTATACAAATGTTATGAGGTGGTTTATGATTTTCATCACTCTATGTTTCTTAAGAGGGCACATAAAAGAAAAAATATTTTAAGTGGGAACATAAATACCAAGTTTGTTTTTTTAAACTAATCTAAAGGTAAACAATTTCCCTTTGATACATATGTTGCACTAAACATTGTTTACGATGTTATACAAATGTTATGAGGTGGTTTGTGATTTTCATCACTCTATGTTTCTTAAGAGGGCACATAAAAGAAAAAATATTTTAAGTGGGAACATAAATACCAAGTTTGTTTTTTTAAACTAATCTAAAGGTTATCACATCATCCCAATGTCTTAAAGCATACAAAACAATTCACATAAATTTTAAAGGTATGCTAGATAGGGCATATTGCGCTCAACATATGTTTTTTTAAACTATGATACACTTAAAGGAATATCAAACCAAAATCTCAAAAGTGTTCAACGCTTTAAATCTATCACACAAAAAATTAGGAAGGATGTTCCACATGAAAATCTGGTTGCACCAAAATTTAAGAGAGGTTTAAAAAATCTCATTTGACAAAAAAATAAAATAGTTGTAACATAAGGATTTTGTCCAATGTTGGCAACCATTTCATAAGGTCCATAATTTGTTTGACATTTCAAGATTTATAAGCTAAAATGTTGGCAACCATTTCATAAGGTCCATAATTTGTTTGACATTTCAAGATTTATAAGCTAAAATACTTAATTTTTCCTTTGTAAACATGTTGGATCCATTATAAGTATTTTAATTTATAACACCTATTGTACTTCAGCATTCATGTCTAGGATCGAGATTCATTGCGGTGTCTAACATTGTTAGGCGTGGGAATTGGTTGTAAAAACTAGTTTGATGCCTCTCACCTTATGAGCATTGTGAGTAGTGATTTTTACATGATATATTTAAAGGGGGAGTTTCCTCACTTTAAACTCTTTCACTTATAATATTAATGTGAGCTAAATCCAAAAGTGTTATTTTCTTAAATACTAAAGTAAAATTAGAAATTTGATTTCTCTAATATGTACATATTCAAGGGACTTCAATGAAGAAAAAAGGAGGAGTGATTAGGGTCTAGGATTAAGCGGGAACAATGTCCTACATGGATATCTACTGAACCAATGAGAATTAAACTAATCATTGACCTCCATAATTAATGTATGAACACAAGGATTTAATATTGTTGATCAAAGTTGTAAAGGATAAAATGATATGGAATAATAAGTTTAGCCGTACATGATCATCGTATAATGCATTTGAAGTTGAATCTATGTCAAGTTTATGTATATGTTTTCATATGAAGGGTCTCTTCGCTGAGTAGGATTTGTAGGTGGATATGATATGCATGGTTGGGCAAAGTTACTTGTTTCCTATTGGTTATTTATGAACACTTTTTAGGAGAATGTATTTTGAAACATTATTTATTTAGGGTGGAAATGGAATTGTTGCTATTGGGTACTAGACCATTGTGGGTGGTTAGCACGTATATTTTCGATTAGTCCCTTCCTCCATTTGTATTCAAATATTTAGGGAAAATTGTGAGTATAATTACCAACATCACTACCTAGTTTTCAATTGAAATTGGTCCAAGCATCATTGCTTTTCCCTTGTTCTACATGAGTGTTATTATTATAATTTTGGTTATTGCTTTTCACTTGTTCTACCTGACTGTTCTTACTATAATTTTGTTTATGGTTTCACAGGTTGAATTTCCATTTACATTAGTAGCTAGGTTGGGACAATTGTATTCTACTTTTTTAAGTGCTTTATTTTTTCTTTTTATATTTATTCCTTTCTTTGATTTGTGGATTTAAGTGATTAACCATGTTAAATTTCAAAAATGATTGCTTTTATTGAGTAGGAGGAAGTTAGAAAATTTTGGTTCTCTTGTTGCATGGAGGATTGTTGTTTTGTGATAGATATGACCGTAAGGGGGGAATATGGGGTTAAACCATATGAGATGATCCCAAATAGGGGAATCATATGGGGCTAAATATGCACATAATGTTTAATTGTATATGTAACAGGGTAATTTTAAAAAACAAGGGACAACATGTAAAATGTGTGAATATGTACTTATAGGGATCATGTAGTCATTGTTAAGGATGTGTAATTGAGATGTATGATTGCATTTGGGTAATTGGAGGATTTTTTCCTATTCTTTAAGGAAGTATTGTGTAACTTATAGAATCTATATTGTAGCTGTGATCCACAGTCACATTGACATAAATGTTATTTTCTTCTAGTTTTCTATGTATTCAAATCATAACAATAATATCAAACCATATGAACATAGGATTTTGCTACTTCAAATGAGTTATCATGAAATTTTTCCCTATAATGTTTTTCTTATTAAGATTCAAACCATGACATTTTGAGAAGAATAAGAAGAGGTATATAGTTGAATCTAGTAAAAGTTTTCTATTATGATTAATTACATTTTTAGTGATATGACCTATATATGTAAGGTTCTGTAGATGGTCCTAATGTCAACTTCAAATGAATGATCTTGGAGTTTTTTCTATAATTATTTTTGTATGACACTTGAAACCATAAATTTTGAAAAGAGTGAGGAGAGAGATCATGTTACTTGTGGTATATATTTTAATTGTATTTCACTACATTTTTAGAGATGTAATATATGGAATTTAAGGTTTGTAAATGGTCCTAAAATTAGCTTCAAATGAGTGGCACTGGTATTTTTTTCTCACATACTCTTTATACCATTAAATTTTGATTTTATTAATGACATATATTGAATTACACCTGGAAAAATATTTAGATTTGGATTCACTACACTTTCATAGATATTTGACTTATGCAATTTAGAGTCTTTTTATTTATCTCGAAATCATATAATGAACAATTCATCTTGATAGGTTGGTTGTAACTTTAGTAATGAAGTTTCAAACTGTGAAATTTTTAGAGTGTTAAGATGAGACGCCAAAGTAACTAAAGTAAGAAATTTATTATCATTTTTGACAAATTGGACACATGGCATATTGACTTTTCATTTGGGAAGATTCCAAATAGTCATAAAGTTTTCAGAAAGTTACAATAACATTCAATTTCCACATTAAATTTTGAAGAAACCTAAGGATTGAATAGAATACATATAAAATAAATACACATAAAAATTTTAGACTAAGGCGAATGGACATTGCAAATATATACATGAAAAGAGCTTAGCTAGAAGGACATATTCCAAAACATGATTTTGAAAGGTATGTTAACTTCAAACCATCATAGATTATGATTGGAATGTCCAATTGACATGATTCAAAATTCATTGGAAAGAGAAATTATAATAGATTCTAATGGGAAAAAAAATAATCACTAATGATATATTTAGTTACAAATCAAGGGCTTGGGTTAGACCACAAGTGAGAATACATGAAAATACCTCAATTCTTAGGAGATAAAGAAAAAAATGAAGTCAATATAATGGAATGGTTGAGGATAGTAAGGGAAAATTGGAAGACTCATTTTGTGGAAAGTTGATGCAGGAGCATTTAGCCCAAGAATATCAAAGTAATTTAGTAGGCATAGGGGGTCTTGTGCTTTAAGGAAGTTGGCTTCCTAAATATTGAATTAATGTAAATATTTAGGCCTTTGAGTTATTAATTAGATATTGTAAGATATTTCTAAATGTTCTCGAGTGTAGGAGAATGTGAGAGGGTTAGGATTAGTTAGGAATTAGTTTGAAGAAACTGTTGAAAAGTAACTGTAGAATAGTTTCCCAACTGAATAGAAACTGCTGATAATGTATTGAAAGGAGAAAAGACGGAAGTTGGATAAGTTAGCCAAGTTAGAGACAGAGATACAGAGAGAGAGAGAATTAGTTAATTAGCTAGTGTTCGTAAGCCTTCAGGCAGATGACTGATCATAGGCCATTAAATTAGAAGGTCAGGCCAAGGAGAGATAGAGAGTTTGACTATGTCATTGTTATTGGTATATATATGTGTACAGAGATTAAATTTCCAATTTGCATAAGTGCTTGATCGAATATTGTATGACGAATGAATGAATTAGCATTTTTCTACACAATAGAGGTGTAGGCATAGTTTGGAAAACACATAGGGAGAGACATGAAAATGAGGGCCTTAATGGATCGCTGAATCCATTAGAAGGATTAAATTCAAGCTCAGGAGGGAGCGGGTAGATAAAAACACCGAGGGACTAGAGCTTTGGAGAAAGGTAGAACCCATAGAAACACTTAAGAAAATGGCGTAGAACCGAAATAAATAGGCGGATGGGAAAGAAAGTATTAACGCTCAGCAGCCATTGGATCTGGAAGATCCATGGTTGAGATTAAATCATAATCGAGTCTTGGAGAATTGTAATGAATGGTGCGATTAATCATGGACTATTGGATCGTGGCCAAATCAACGGTTAAGATTTAAATCACATATCAGTGGTTGGAGGTGTCAGGGGTCAATTGTTCATGAACGTTGTGATATCACCAACACTGATAATCGGTGATCAGCATTTGCGATAATCAGAAATCAACATTTGGCATTTATCAGAAATCGGTGTTTGGGATTTATCAGCGATCAGGTGTTGGTAGTTTCATAGATCGGAGGCATGATGCGGCGGAGAGCCAATGATGAAATGGACCTAACGATATATAGGTTTGGGTCTATATATTTAAAAGTCTGGAATACATGCACAGAGTGGAATTTTAATGAAATTCCTTTGTGTTCAGTAAATTGATGGCTGTGTCTTTTAGGACTGAAGCTTATATATATATGTGTCTGCGTGTGTGTGTGTGTGTGTGTGTCCCGATAGTCACGGGTTGGAAGAAAAGGGATGATGGGGCATATGTGACCCATGAAGAGCCAATATCCATTTCGATGAGGTTAAGCCTCAGGAAATGTGTTGAAGTGTACGGAAAGCGGAGAAAGGTCTGTTTGTGTGATAATTCCTTGTAATTGAATTATAAAGCCTGAATTAGCGCCGATAAAGCATTTAGGCGATAAACATACATATAACCAAGGTTTAAAGAGGAAAGATTAATATAATATATATTATATTAATATATATATATATATATATATATATATGTTAAGGTTTTGTAAAGGCTTGAGGACGTTTAAAGTCTCGATAGTAGGATTCGGCGGGGCGATTGGTTCCGATACAAAGTAACTATAGATAGAAAGGGTCTTAACCATTGTAAGGTTGAATGTTTGACTGCATTAATAGTTTAAATTTGGGGGACAACATATTATGCATATTTATTGCATACTATGGGTATGCGTAGGGGTATCCTTGCATTAATTGGTTTCGAAGCAAGTTAAAAGTTCTTGGAGAAAACTTAGAACATTGTTGTGTTTAAGTTGTTTATGCAGGCAAGAGAAGATTAGATTTTAAACTGATAAACAACAGGTGCATAGGGATAAAAGTGCAGCAAAACTTGCAGATTCAAGAAGACAGGGACCAATCCATTAAAAGTGCAGGAGAATGGTAGAACAAGATCATGCAAAGATCTTGAAGGTGAGATGACATGTTTTATTTCAAATTGAAATTGAAGATTGTGGTTGCAGATGAAGTATCTTAGCTCAGCAAAGGACAGCTTGAGAGGCTGTGAGAGGAGAACCAGATGTGTTCTTGGAGGTAGAGTAAGGAGAGCACTCTGAAGGAGAAGTAGCAGTGAACCTAAAGAATCCAATTGAAGGTTGGACAAAGAGGATAAGAGTATTCTCAAAAGGGAACTGAGAAGCAAGCTTTTGAAAGCTTGGGAATGGTCTTTGTTTTAAATATCATTGATATGCAGGTAACAACAATTAGTGAAGCATCTTAGCAAGAAGATCACAGCCTTAAGAGCAGTGATGAAGGAAGCCAGTAAGAGTTTGTGAGAGAGTGTGGTTAGAACCTAGTATTGTGATTGAAATACAAAAGGATAGTTGTGTTCTTAAAGGGTGTAGGTGAGTTGAAGCCTAGAAGGAGCAGAGAAGTGCTCAAAGGAGGTTCCAGAGGTAGAGAACCAAGTACTTGCCAAAATACCAAGTACAAAGGAAAGCTTGGTGAGGTAAGTTGCAACAAGGAGGACTTGTTGTTGCATAGGCTTTAATACATCTCATAGTGAATGAATGAGGAACTTATAGATGTGGAGAAGAAGATGACTACTAATAGTTATAACAGAGGTTCTGAGGAAGACTACAACAGAGGAAAGATGAAGAAAGAGGTTGCCAAGGCAAATGGCAAGAGGATGAGTCAAGAAGAGTTTGATAGAGAGAAAGTTGAGATAAGCTTCAAGATTAAAGTATTGATAGAGATGCTACATAGAAATGATGAAGGCCAGAAGCATGGTTGTACCATGAGAAGAAGAGTGAAGTGGCAGAAGCTACAAGAGAAAAGAGACCAGCAGGTGAGTTTAGAGCTGGCAGAAGAGTTGAGAAAGAATGAGTAAATTATTATTCAATTGTAATCAGAAAAGCTCAAAGAAGCTTAGTTGGAAATGGAAGTGTCCATTTGTGAACCAGAAGATGGTAATTCTTGGAGAAGGTGAAGTCTGCACTGAAGAGATAGATGAAGAGTGGAGATCAAGTGAATATCTCATGGACTATTGTGATAGTTCAAGACAACCTGAGGAGATGCTGACAAGAGATGAAGTTGAACCTGAGAAACTGAATCATGTAGAAGATTTAAAGCAACGATGAAGATTGATAACTGAAGGAGCAAGTGATACCACGAGGTCTTGTGACATTAAAATTAATGATTTGTGGATGATTGTAGGTACATGACAACAAACTTTATAGTTTGTAAGAGAGAAGGAGCAAAATCAAAAATATGTTCATATCAAGATTGAGATGGCAAGATCTCAGAGTTTGAAGGAGACAAAAGAGTCACCTGAGAGTAGGCAGCAAAATGTTAAAGATGTCATAGAGGATGAAGAACATCTACTGAAGGATGTTAGAAGAGGTGGAACACACGAAGAAGGACAATTTTCTAATATTTTCAAAATGAAGGAAGAAGATATGCAGAATCTAAATTCTATTCTGAAAGAAGAAGATGAGGAGGATTTGATGATTGAATCATAAAATGAGATCATGCAATCTCAAGGGTTTAAAATTGACAAATTGTGTGTGAATGCAGGTATTTCAGAAGACAAACCATCATATGGAATTGTCTTGAATGAAGCTAAAAGATGCCAAGCCAAATATGATGATGAATATCTTTCAAATGAAGAAATAGTGTCACCAGTAAGTTATGCTTGTAAAAAAGAAGAAGAGAGTGAGGATTGCACATGACTTTTGGGAGATCTTCCAAGTGAAATGATAATGTTGTGGTGAGAGTTAAGTCTTTTGGAGGAAAGGCTAGAAAACCAGGAAGCAAGCATTCAGGTTGTAAAATCAGAATTGAATAAGGATGGAGAAGTTTGCCATGATGGGAAAATACAGAGATTATTTGAAGATAAGATGAAGGTTCTTAAAGAACAAGAGGGTAAGGATGAAAGGAAGGTAGTAAGAAACAAACAATCTCAAAGAAGAGTTATCCAACAACATGCTAAGGAAGAAGAAGCTCACCACAATGAACAAGACAAGAAGACATCATTGGAGCAAATGATGTGGAAGAGAGACTAACTAACAGTCTCATGAATTATACTAAGGATTCAAAACAACACACTGATGTGCTGATAAAGGAGGAGAGAGCAGAGCAACAAGCTGAATGTTGCCAAGGAGAAAAGAGGCACCAATGCCTTAAGTTTAGTACTTTAATAATTGATTTGTGAATGCAAATTTTTTTGCAGATGTTGAGGAAGATTTGATGCAAGAAGAGCAGAAAAGTATGAAGATGCAGAAGTTGGAAGAAAGCAACAATAATCTGAAGACCAGAGAAAGAGAAGATGTGTACCAGACCAAAGATATGCTAGACTTAGAGATAGAAGAATTGTGGCAGTTAATGATGACACAACTCAGATGGAGGAAGCTGATGACAGAAGAAATGATCAATCAGAAGATGAAGCTGAATGAGAAAGGAAGAAAAAAAAAGAGAATGAGATAGGAGGCATCAGACATGCAACAGTAGCAAAGGAGCAGAGCATTTGGACTTCTACAAACTAAAGTTTGGAACCCTGGAGGTTTCCTATTACCATATGGGAACACATGATCAGGAGATCATGAATGTTTTCAAGCTTGGGAGTCTGATGTAGGAGCATTCAGCCCAAGAAAATCAATGTAATTTAGTAGGCATAGGGGGTCTTGTGTTTTAAGGAATTTGGTCTCCTAAGTATTGAATTAATGTAAATATTTAGGCATTTGAGTGATTAATTAGATATTTCGAGATATTTGTAAATGTTCTCGAATGTAGGAGAACATGAGAGGGTTAGGATTAGTTAGCAGTTAGTTTGAAGAAACTGTTGAAAATTAATTGTAGAATAGTTCCCCAACTGAATAGAAAATGTTGATAATGTATTGAAAAGGAAAAAAGATGGAAGTTGGATAAGTTAGCCAAGTTAGAGACAGAGACAAAGAGAGAGAGAATTAGTTAATTAGCTAGTGTTCGTAAGCCTTCGGGAAGATGATTGATCATATGCCATTAAATTAGAAGATCAGGTCAAGGATAGACAAAGAGTCTCACTATGTCATTGTTAGTGATATATATATGTGTACAGAGATTAAATTTCCAATTTTCATAAGTGTTTGATCGAATATTGTATGACTAATGAATGAATTAGCATTTTTCTGCACAACAGAGGTGCAGGCGGAGTTCGCAAACACAGAGGGAGAGACATGAAAAGGAGGGCCTTAATGGATCATTGAATCCGTTATAAGGATAAAATTCAAGCTCAGGAAGGAGCGCACAGTTAAAAACACCGAGGGAATAGAGCTTTGGAGAAGGCTGGAACCCATAGAAACACTGAAGAAAATGGTGTAGAACCAAAATAAATAGGAGGATGGGAAAGCAAGTATTATCGCTCAACGGCTGTCAGATCTGGAAGATCCACAATTGAGATTAAATCGCAATCGAGTCTTGGAGAATTGTAATGAACGAGCACGATAAAGCATTTAGGTGATAAAAATACATATAACCAAGGTTTAAAGAGGAAAGGTTTAAAGGATCGTGGCAGGTTTAAACACTATTTTCCTTGTAATGATGTCTTTTATGCTTTGTATTGGGTTTCATATATGATATTTTATTGTTTTAGTAGTTTTTGAGATTACAAGTTAATGTCTTAAAGCTGAGTTGCAATTTTGGTGAAAGAAGGATGTAAGCTCGATGAGTTAGGGCATCGTCTATGGGACATAGTTATATATAGAGGAAAAATATTAGTAACATCATTGGGATACCCAGATTGTCCCTATAATAATCCTCTCTGAAATTCAATTTAGTCCTTGTGATGATGCTTGTAGGTGAAAATTTCTGATCTATGTGTGCACATAATTTACCATGAGCATATTCCAAGGTATTTTCCCAAGGTTTTTGATGGTATAGATATGAATTTAGTTGGCCCACATTCTAGAAGGTGATTAGATCGAAGATAATTAGGATGGGTGATTTTTCTATTGATTGCATATTCATCATTGATAGAATGCTAGAGAGTGAAATAGAAGGGGTTACACAGTGTGAGAATTTGAGCTATTGTAATGTACATAGAGTGAAAATCAGAGATTAGATTTGGAGAAACATTGCATACATGTTGAGAGTGATCGAGGAGAGTAGTTCATCATAGTTTGAATGTTTGTGTTAATATTATGTTAATTTTGTCATGGAGATAAGAGTATTGTTGTAGCTAATGTTATAGGGACTTTGGACCAGAGTTCATAGTTTTGATATGTTTGTGTTGCAGGTGATAAAGAAATTGAGAAGTGAAAATAAATGAGTTATCAAAATAAGTATTGTTTCAAATGATATATCATGTGTTATTGATATATTTTATTGCATATGTAATATCTGCTAGCTTATTATTGCAGATGTATTGTTGATGTGTTGATTGAGTTTGTATTGTAGAGATTTATTGTGTTGGAGAGAGGCATATGTTGTAGTGAGTTTGTATTCAATTGTCTGAGCACAAAGGATGGTTCAAGTCTAGTATGAAAATCGATGAAACATTTCAAAGCATGGTCCACAAAAGATCTTGAAGGTTGGTAATTTCAATAAGGTAAGTAGTGGTTTGTTGTGGCAGGGTGTAACGACATCCTTCAGGTAGAGGCTTCAGAACTTGGGAGTTGTGGGTTTTATATAATGATGGCTATAAATACTTGGGTGTTGGGGCATATAACACATGGAGGCTTGCAAACATCATGGGATTGGTGGCTTCTAGCAAGTGGTTGCCTACAAATTTCATACATGTAGTGGTCTGGAATGAGTATTAGATCATGAGATTGGAAAGTTGTGGCTTGCACACTAGAGGTGGCGAGTGATCTTATGTAAAAGAAGATTTGAAGATTAATAGAAAGATGAATACAAATGCTAAAATCCCATGGTTTCTTTTACCCTTTAGGTTTCCAACTTATATCATGTGTTCTCTTATGTTCTATGTTACTGATGCTTGCTCCTATGATTATATGGTTTGATGTTCTCATGGTTATCTACTTAGATATGTTGATTATATGATTGTGGTTATGTTATGGGCTACTTATATATTGTGAGGTGGTGGTAAACATTGATGATCCATTTAATGTGTAAGAAAAGGAAAAATATGGTATAATTTGATCATAGGGCACAACACTAATTCACCCCCCCAGTATTGTTCACACTTCTAGGGAATTTGAAAAGGGATGATTTAAGGGAGAAATAATTAAAAATGAATATGAAGAAACATGAAAATTATGGAACTATACAATACCATAGAATAAGTGAAGTGATTTAAAGGGAAAAAAACATTGGAAAAGTATAGAAGAAACAAGGATCTTAGATGAAGAGACTATCAAAATCCTAAAATAGTATTTTTTCAAGAAGATTGAAAACTCCCTAGACATGGATGATACAAAATAAAAAAATAATTCTAAAATTGTACAAGGATTATAGAATTCGATAATTGGGGTCATATTACATCTTGAAAATGAGAAAGAAGGCATGATTCAGGAAGGTCACTTGAAGATACTTGAATAATTTGAACTACATATACAATATTGTCGGAGGTGGAAACACCCTAGGGTCTTGGGTTGAAAACCCCAATGGATTGGAGGGCATACAACATAAAGAAATGTGTAGACAAGTAGTCTAAATGTTGGAACTACTAAAGTAGGAAGAAGTGGTATTACCTGAAGGTCCTACGTTCAGGGGCGATCTTGTAGGGTCCAAGCCCTCTGCTCCTTTCGATGCCTTTAGAAACTATAACTTCTCCAAACAAAGCATATACAACATCAGTAATAGAAAGCATGTTCATGATATATGTGTTAGATCTTATAAGAGAATGAGTAACTGAGCATTAACATAAGGTTTATAAGAAAATCATAGCAAGGATTAATTCATAAACACAATAAATGTCACGAACAAAACAACATTTCTTTATTGATGTAAGCTAAATGAAATGTGTAAAACTACGACCTGAGCCTTCCTCCAGCTCCAAGTGGAACCATCCTCTGGATCCGTCTGGCCCGGCCTCAGCAATCTTCCTCCATCGATACACACAAGGATTTCATAAGAGGGATGAAGGACATCTCAAAAGAGGAAACAAAGGTTTCCTATAACTTGGGAGTGCAGGAGGCACAGGGATTTCTTGAGACTTGATCAGGGATATAATCAACTACAATATCAATATCTCATCTCTTCTTCCATTATACCTTCCCATGGAGGTTTATTTATTGATTTGAAATGAGGGTTTAACATCTTGTTATACTTACAAGAACCCCCCACTCCAAAGCTTAACAAATATATGATCTAGCTTATGTTGACAATTGTGGAACTAAGTACTTGAAATAGGTGTATGTATTTGTTCGTTTTTAATTGTTTTAGTGCTTTAAGTGTTTCTGCTGATATAAAACACATATAATAGTAATATAATGCAGCAAATAAGAAACACACACATAACAACAAATTTAATCTAAGAGTTCACCCTAATATCATGGGCTATGTCTCCTTGAGCTCTTGCCAACTTGACTTAGATATTTGGGATTATCGTAAATCTTCTTTTACAAGTTGCAAACTTAAATCCAAAGGTTACTGAACTGAACCAATGGGCTTAGAATACCATCTATATCCCTCACTATCCTCACTTTGCAAACAGATCTAAGCATCCTTGGACTTGATTCCTCCAATCAGTGCTCTGAGGTATCTTGAGCTTCTTGATGGCACTAACTCCCTCAAAATTCTTCAAATGTATCTGTAACTTCTTCTTTTATCTCTAGCACATATCAAAAACCTACAAAAGACTGATCATTTGATCATTTTCTGCCTGAAACTTCCTTGTAGCTTCTTGGCCCTTAGAAGTCCCAAAATGCTTTTGCAAATCCATGAAATGGATTCAGAAGGTCCTTTATAGTCAGAATTGAATATTGGATAACTAAGAATGCATATTGGTAGCTCCTATCTTCCTCATGGAGTGTCGTTCACACCGTTGGAATCAAGGTTACGATCACTTTGATCTGATGTCAAGTTAATCTTCCTTCTGCCACTTTGAATTTTGATCCTTTTCTATGCTAATGGTGTCTAGAGATCCACCTGGATTAATCCTCCCCATTGAGGAGCTTCTAGACCACTAAAAGATTTATCAGTCAATTGGCAAGTGAGGGAATTGTTCGCTCACTCTTTCCTTTTCTAGCCATTTTGCCTTGCTAGGGTGCATCCTCTTGAAACAAACTTGAAGGTATTCCACATATCCCCATCATGAAGTCCTGGTTCTTCTATCAAGAATGATGTTTTCAGGTAACTAATCAAGATAGTCTGGTGCAAAGTCATCAGCTGTAGGAACTGTGCCTGCCTCTTTGGTGTCCATAATAAATGGTGGCTCATACAACTTTAAGTTTTCCACATTCAATACAGAGTACATTTGCATATATATTAGCAAATCAAGATGAAAGGCATTGTTTCCAATCTTTTCCAAGATGGTGAATGGACCATACCAGATTGGTCACAACTTCTTCCCTTCTCCCTTCATCCCGTCCTTGCAGATATAACCACACTTTGTCCCCAACTTAAAATTGATGGTCGACTCAGTGTTTGTCTTGTCTAACCTTGTACTGAGCTTGAAGTTTTTCCAACTACTCATGTACAGCTTGGTGAATCAACTAAATCCATTGAATAAACCACTGGGCTTTGTCTCTGTCACCACGTCCACTAGAGTCTTCTTCCCTTCGAAAGACCATATCAAAAGGATCTTTTGGCAGGTATCCAAAACATGTCTCAAATGGTAAACGATGCATTGATGAGTGTACCACTCGATTGTAGGAATGATGCACATATGGAAGATTCTCATCCCACAACTTAGGATTTTTCCCACAATAGCCTTGAAACAAGTGGACCACGGTGTGGTTGACAAACTTTGTTTGTTTTTCAGTCTGTGGTTGCAATATCATGCTTCTTTTCAACTTGGTGCCCATCATCTTCTAGTCTTGGTGCCCAAGATGAAAACATGCTAAAAGAAAAGATAAGCAGTCTACTCTGCAGTGATCTGCTTTTTACAAGCATTAAAATACACATCTTACTAAAATGGTGAACGATGACATACAAATAGTCGTGACATTTCCTAGACAGAGGAAAACCTCCTACAAAATCCATCGACACACTTTCCCATGGATGAATTAGAATAGGGAGTGGTGTGTAGAGCTCGAGTTTTCTATTAGAGGGCTTTGAAACAAAAAACATCACACATCCCTTTACATAGCGAGTCATAATGTTCTTCATATGAGGCCAAAAATAAAAATCTTTTTACATGACACAAAGTTTTTTCAAAACCAAAATGACGAGACACAAGGGAGGTGTATGCCTCGCAGATTACATATACCCTTTCTCCTATTGGTATGCACAATTTGCCAAGGTGATACAACAGTTTCCCTTGCAAGTTATAGTTGTCCACCTATGAACCATGGGTTAGTTTTGCTTAAATATCCTTATAGTCATCATCATTAGCATATTGTTTAGTATAAATTTCAAAAGATAACAAAGCATTATGCAAAATAATAGAAGCAGAAATAGGAGGGTGAGATAGCATATCAACCACTTTGTTTCTAGTGCCCTTCTTATACTTTATTACCAGATGAAACTGCTGAAGAAAACCCATCCACCTAAATGACGAGATTGCTACAACTTGGTTAGTGACTAAAGATACTGCAAGGGCTAATGATCCATATGGATGATGGTCTCCTTGTCGTTCAGGTAGTGTTTCCACTTTTTCACACTCTAGACCAAGGCATATAACTCCTTGTCATAAGTGGGATAGTTTATCACAACCTGAGAGAACTTCTCTAAATGGTAACATATCAGCTTCTTTTTATGCATCAGTACAACTCGCATGGCATATCTGCTGGTGTCTGTATCTATCTCAAATGGCTGTTGGAGATCTGGTAAGGCCAAGACTGGTTTGGTGCTGATCTTTTCTTTCAAGGGTTCAAAGGTCTTTTTCTCCTTTCCTCCCCATTGAAAGACTTTCTTTACACTTTTCAATGTGTGTAAAGGTCCCGCAATAATAGAGAAATTGGAAATAAATCTCCTCCAATACTGTATTGCACCCAAAAAGTTGCGAACCTAGGTTACACTAGTAGGTTTAGGCCAATTTACAATTGCCTCAACATTAGAAGGATTAATTTTTAACTGACCATGACCAACAATATGACCTAGGTAAACCAAAGAGATTTTCCCAAACTCACACTTTAACAATTTTACATAGAGATTTTCTTTTTTCAATACATCAAGCACTTTCTTCACATGGCATACATGTTCATTCAAAATTTTACTAAAGATAAGAATATCATAGAGATACACAAGAACAAATTCATCAATGAAATGCCTAAAGAGATCATTCATGACCCTCATGAAAGTGCCTGGAGCGTTGTAAAGTCCGAATAGCATCACCATCCATTCGAACAATCCCTACTTGGTATTGAAAGTGGTTTTCCACGCATCCTGCTCTACAATTTGGACATGGTGATAACCACTACGCAAATCCAATTTGACGAAATAGATAGCATTCCTTAACTGATCTAGTAAGTCATCAATCCGAGGAAGAGCGTAACAATTTTTCACCATGATTTTGTTTAGTGCTCGATAATGTGCTCACATCCTCCATGTGCCATATTTCTTTGGCACTAAGACAATCAGTGAGCCGCATGGAGAAGTGCTTCGTTTGATGACCCCTTCGTTCAATATTTCCTACACCTACTTTTCGATCTCCTCCATCTCAATGGTCGACATCCTGTACATTCTAATATTTGCTAAAGGAGCGTCATGCTGCAAATGGATCTCATGTTCGATTTCCCTCTTCGGAGGTAATCCCTTTGGTTCCTGAAACATCTCATAATAGTTAGAAATTAATTTACATAATTCGTTTTTATGGACATGATCACAACCCTGGAAAGCATTGGATAATTCAGCATCTTTTCCCCTTACAACCATAAGCATGCGACCCTTACTGGAATTCACCAGCCTCTTCATTTGTCCTGCACTTACAAGGTTGGCATTAATTTTAGTTTGATGATCCCTTACAATATATTCTACCCCATCTTTTGTGATTTGGTATTTGTTTTCATGACAAAAGAAGATTTCCTTTCTATCATATAGATATGGACTCCCTAACACCATGCCACATATATCCAATGGTATCACATCAAGTTTTACCTCATCCACTAACTTAGAAGCGATCACAAATTTAACCTTGCACTACTTAGTTACATTAAATTTTTCTTTATCATGTATCCATCCAAGTGGGTAAGGTTTTGGATGTGGTTTGGTTTCCAAGCCAAGCTTCTTTACCAAGGACTCTGAAATTAAGTTTTCTTTGGATCTGGTATCAAATAGAGTTTCCACTTTTGTATGGTTTATGATAACTCTAATATGAAATAGATAAATTCTCTTTCATTCATTAGGAAGAGACTCATCTATTGAACTAGTGCCTTCATGTGATTAAGAATTAACATGAGGTGTAAGAGTACATTTTGTTCCTGATGCTGTGATCAATGCCTCATCTTTGGAATTGGATTGAAGGTCTTGCTACACAATTGCCACTATCTTCTGCTTGCCTTTTCCTCCATACTTATTTGGTCTCTTTTCCGACTACAATTTCCAACAATGATCGTCATCATGACCTTCCTTTTTGCAGTGAGTGCAAAAAGGTCTTTCTCCTTCATATTTCTTGGTTGATGCTGTCCTCTTTTCCTTTTCTTTTCCTTCCACTTTGGGTTTTCCATTTGGAGGTTTGAAAGGTGGTTTCCTGAAATGATCATCTCTTTCATTATTTCCCCTATTCTCAACACAAATGACCTTTACACTGGCCGAGTCAATAGTAGTTGGTTCAAACAATAATAATGAATTTCTAATGTAACTATGTAATGATCCAATACACTTAGTTAATACTTCAGGTGAGTCAAGTGAAATGTGCAAATTAAGTGCTTTTTTTCTAAATTCCTTTGTAAATATTTGAACATCCTGACCTCTCCCTTGCCTTAAGTATTGCCAATCCACTAAGGCTTTTTTCTTATAACCAAAGGGATAAAATTGTTCCTTTAATGAAAAAATGAAACTAGGCCATGATGAAAGAATATTTCCCACACTATTGCTTCTTTTCAATTATCTCTCCCAGTAGACGAGAGTGGTGATACTTAGCCAAAGAGATGCCAACTCAATCTTTGCCTCATCCTCTTCGATCTGCTGAATCCTGCAGTAGATTTCAATCGGCCTAATTGAGTTATTAAGATTTTTTGCAGTACGTTCATTGTTAAACATGGGTATATAAAATTTGACATCTAAATTAAAGAAAGGTTTCTTAGATGCATCCCTTGGATTTCTATGATGATGGTGATGAGAGGAAGAAGAAATTTCACTCGTGGAAGGTGAAGGAGGGGGTTCTTCTTCACCATTTCCATGCACTGAACCTTGTTCTTCTACCTTTTTCCCTTCTGCTTTCTCCATTCTTGAAAGCAACTAACCAACATTTTCTACCATTGCATAGAAGGTTTTTCATAAATTGAGCTCCTCTTCATAATGAGGCTCTTCATCTGCGATGTTTCTCCTTCGATGTGCATGCCCCGCTTTGGGATCAAAAGAATTTAGCTTCCCTTCTCCTCTTTGAATATTGTTTCTTGTTAGCATAAAAACATGCAATTCACATCTAAAAATACCTGCTTTGATACCACTTGATCCAAGATCTTTTTCTTATAGATGTATTAAAGAATTGCATGCATAAATTTTAGCTTAAACATAGAATTTTAATGTGCACATGAGAGAAGAGGAGAAACACATAAAGCATGAAAGAAGACAACAAAACTCAATAACGAAGTTCGTTTGAATTGGACTATGTATCTGAGCCCTGCTTGATCAATGGGGAGGCCTTCATTCATTAAGTGGAATGAGAAAGAAGAGTACAAGAATCAGTTACAAAAATGAGTTTTATACCTCCATACTGAAAAGTAGCCGAAACCATATAAAACAAAGTGAAAATCTAACAAAGTGAAAATCTGGCCCACCTGCAAACATCTGCCTCGAACTACGTGCACTCCCTCCTCTGCCTGGGCACACTGGTGAACTCAGTTTAAATAATAAAAAGGTGGCAGACTTCACAAGAAATCCGTTGTGGCATAGTTGGTTTGAGATTTGTTTGTTATGGAGGAGGTCGGGTGGTCAAACCCTGCCTCCTCCCTTTTTTATATAACAAAATTTTTTTAATGGGAAGGGAGGTTGGGCTGGGCTCACCTTGGGCGGCCCGCCCAACTCACATGTCCCCTCCTTACTGCACCGTATCGTCAGTTAATGGTGGCGGGTGAAAGGTTGGGTTCGTGCCCCATGGGCTGGCCCACCTTTAATGCATGGTTTGTTTTTAAATGGGTTGGGTCCGTGCCCCAAGGGTTGGCCCACCCAAACTCTGAGCAATTATGAATAGTGGTTCCGTAGGAGGGTTCAGGGTAGTGGCCCACTCCTCCACTAATAATCTTATGTGGATAGGATTGGGGTGGTGGAGTTGGTGGCCCACCACCCTTTTTTTGAAACTTCGGATTCTGACGAAGGATTCATTTTAATCAAGAAACAATTTCATCTTAAATTTGGTCAGAGTTGGCCAGATTTAATCCACCAGAAAAATTCCAAATTGTGCCTTCATTAATCCTGGCCAGTCAACAAAAGTCAACCCAACTTTGACTTCCTTTATCTTCCTCATCCGGACTTGGATTGGAGTGTCGTTCACATCGTTGGAATCAGGACGATGAGCACTTCAATTTGATGTCAAGTTAGTCATCTTTTCGCTGCTTTGAATTTTGAATTTTGAGCCTTTTCCTCCTACAAATGCACAATGAGTAATCACTCCCTCTAAGAACTGCACTTTTTACAATCCATATGTCGAGTACTTGCCTTATGCTCTTGATAACTATGCAATATTTTCCCACTCAGGCGTCAACTGCACACTGCACATTCTCAGTTAATAATCAAGCCCTGTCTTAGTCCTTGACTTGATAAACTATGGAATCAATTGTCTCAGTCCTTCCAAGGCTATGCATTATGCAATCACAGTGAGATAGATTGCCTCACTGCATCCTTGACTCCCTCAATAGCAAAATATTTGCTTCACGTCACTCAATTAGGATATGCTATGTAGAAATAGTGATTAGATTCTCATCATGGCCTTCTATTTCTTCGCACTACACAATCTGTGAGCCTCCCCCTCAATCTTGTACATTATCTAAGCTCAATTAGTGTGTTGCATAAGAAGAAAGATATATTGGGATATTTTGGGACTGATGTCATCTTGTGATGAGTGAATTCCATTTGCAAGTGTTGTTATCTTGACATGAAAATATGATTCTCAAGCAAGATACTAAGGAGATCATGTAAGAAGAGACTTATCAAGGTGGAGAGGGAAAGAGATCATGAGGCCAATAGATTAAGGGACACTACATCACGATAGAAGATCGAATATTAAGATCACATGAAATCCTCCATATCAACCAACCTCTTATAAGATGAATATTAATTACTTGCAAAATCTATCATGAAGGTACAAATATGGAAATAAGGAAGAAATCTTAAAATTGACACATAACAATGAAATTCCATGTCATCATTGCCAAGTCATGATTCCCCCACATGTCACTAGAAGAGTCTTATATGTCGTTGTATTTTTCCACATAATTTGAGGATGTTATTATGTAATTTTACAAAAAGAGAAAATGTAAATATGTTGAAGCCCAAGAGTCCCACATGGATTTTGAAAATTCGCTAGAAAGTTCTAAAGTCATGTATATTCTCAAAGTTCATATAGGAATTCGAAAGGTCATATTAGGATCTCAAGGGTGATGAGGGAGATCAAGAGTCATGTGGGAGGTGGAGAATCACCTAATTTGTTATAATATACCCTCATAGCTCAATATAGAGGAATTTTGGACTTTTCACCTTGTCTTCTCTAGCTTGGCATAGGAAAGAAGTTCTTTCTTTGGAGGAGCAAGTGGTGGCTTAATGTTCCACTATTGGGGCTAGTGTAGGAGAATTTTAGTTGTGTATCATGGGACTTTCACTTAATATATGAAGCTCTCATAGCTAACATATTTTCATGCATAGTACGTGAATGATTGTGAGACTATTGTTTCATCATTTGAAGTGTATATTTATGTATGAACTATTGTGATGGCTTTGGTATGCATCTTACTGAATGTGTGTTGTTACTTGATTTTACGATTGTTTTTAACTTGTGAACTACTTTGTAGGTTAACTAACAATTCCTTCCATGTTCTTGTTTGTCTCTTTTTGGATAGTACTATTACTTTTCTTCTAGAGGCTCACTGTCCCTTCTCCCTACCATGAAAGTACCTTATATGCATTGTAGTTGCATGCCTCACATTGTTAACTTACTTTTTTATTTCAAAGGCTATCTGCACAATATCTTATGTTGAAAATTGTATCCCAGGAAAATTCCTAATAATAATGGAAAATGACCTTATTTCCTGGTTGGGGCTCCTACTCCAAATGATATGAGGCCTATTTTGAACTTCATACAAGGGAAACCCCGTTGGTTGATGGATTTCTAACACCATCAACACAACAAAGCTAATTTTTAGGCTTAAAATTACTTTGGTTTGCAACCTTTCTCTTAATAACTTCATGATGTTATAGACATAAAACTTAAAATCAACACCCAAATAAGAAAGTCTCAATAATAGGAACACCATGTTTTTTCAATTTTGATGTTAAAAGTACAACTTCAATAAAATGCCTACACTTGAAAATTAGTAGCAATGAAACCAAAATATTGAATTGAACCCCTAAATTCAAATGTGGTACTCCTGGTAGACCATTTCTTCTATGCATAAAATTACAAGTTTTATGTAATCATGACCTTGAGAACTTCTACCCTTGAAACAAAACTATTATGGTCAATCTTTGAATAAAACTGATACACTATCAACGAAATCCTTTTCTTCAAGCTTGAGACTACAACATATTATAAACCAAGGTCTAAATTGTTTGGTATTGTGGCCAAAAAAAATGTAATAATGAAAACAAAATGTAAATAAAATTAAAAAGAGAAAATGACAAATGAAAGAAAGGAAAATCAAAAACTTTTTTTTTGTTAAATAAAAAAATAAAAATAAAGGTATTAATTAAAATAATATCAAAATAGGGTAATTATTTAAAAAAAGGACCATTTCCATTGGAAACAATGATAAAAGTATATATAACCATAGAAAATTTAAAACATAAAATAAAAATACATTTTTAACAATTTTTTTAATGAAGTTAAAAACAACAAAAAAGAAATTTTTTTAGGAGTGTGTGGGATGTGCAATTCCAAGAAACTCTCCCTCTCTTCCCCCACCTCCCACAAAAAAAAATAGAAATAGTTGGGTGGGTATCCCTAACCCCCATCTATACTCCCAAGCCTATAATTCATTGAGTAGTGGATTTGGGTGAACAAATTAGGGTGAGGGAATCTACCCCTCCCACTTATAAAAGAAGTGGATGGGTGGTAGCTTAGGGAGTGGAAATGAGGAGTGGGGAACTTGAAAATGATAAACATCAAATGAATAACAATTCATTTCAAGAGGGCGGGGGTGGGCACGGGGTGGCCTCCTTTCACAATGAAACTAATGAGTAAGACAAGATAAGGTGCCTATACAATTGGATTTTCCTTATTATAAATAGGAGAAGAAGTGACATGATGTGATCTACCACTACAAAACCTAAATGTAACCAATTAGAGGAAATTTTAGCCTAAAAGTGGTCTCCTAAGGAAAAATCAAGCACTTAATAAAAACATGTCATGTAGACATTTTTTTAATATTACTTTACATTTATCTATGTTCCACAATATTTATTAGCACAATATTTGGTAAAATATTTAATAAAATATTTCTAATTTTTCACTTTTATTGAAATCCATCGATATATGTAACTTTTATTAAAATGATTTTCTATATATTTTATATTTAAGTCTCTTTATATAATTTATATTTAACTATTATTTTGGTTCTTTTTTAATAGCATTGTCTTCTAAGCCACAATTTCGCCCAAAAATATATCTTTTGGTCAAAATCTAGTAATTGTCATTTATTCGAATACATTTGTTAGCTATCTAACTATTTAACTATATTAACTGTATATTTTATAATTTTTGCAAGAATTTGGTATTTTGTACTTTTTTAAATAAGTTTTTCTAACAATTTGCCTATTTTGTATTTAACAATCTTTTAACTATATATATATTAATAATATATATATATATATATATATATATATAATATATAATATATATATATATATATATATATATATATTATATATATAATTTTTACTATATTTCTTGGTGTTGTTTTTGGGCATTGTTATTAATGTCAAATGGGCCTGTATTTTTAATTTATATTTTTTTTTACTAATATTAAGATTTACATTGCATTAATAACTTACTCTATATTCTAGTTGATATGGGTAAAGTAGATAAATAATATTAATCAAATATTTCAGGGATACCGAAGTTAAATAATGTAAAATTATTTAAGACGTGTACCTCTTTAAATTTAAAGGATTTTGATTGGTTTACATATTCTGACATGGAAATTACGCGAAAAATTCAAGGGCACTTTTAGGCTGAAATTTCCTCTAATTAGTAATAAAGTAATAATTGATGCTTGTTAGGGCTTTAACATAACCCATCTCTATTTAAAAGAGTTTTTCCCTCAAAGTTTGTAATTGAGGGTTTTTCTTCATGAATGATGCATTTTCCCATATAGATTCTTCTAGCAGAATATTCTTCAACTTAATTAGGTATTGCATAGTAGTTCTTATATGAATAAACAAATAATTCAAATCTTTAACTTTTTTTAGTTTAAGGATCAACTTCCCTTTTTCAGATAATTCTAGAACTCCTATTTTCATTAGCATGGTTTGTCCTGAAAATATCTTAGATAAGATGCATAAGCCTTATGAATGTGAAGTAAAATATAACTCATAGTCCATTTGTCATGTCATGCAAATAATCTAGTATGGTCTATAATATTATGGAGCTAGTTTTTTTACTCTTCTTTTGTTTGAGTATAGACTACTTATCAGGTTGTAGCCTCAAAAATACCCAATCACACTCTTCAAGTTATCCTTCACTTTGATGTTGATCTTATTGTTGTTTAATCATTTTTCGTGTGACTTAAAGGTTTTCCCTAAGAGTCTCTAGAAATTATTTAGTCTTCTAAATATGTAACTTTATTGCCTATACTTTAGACTTGTGTTGTCAAAAAAAGTGTGATACTAGGAGTTGGATATTGTTCGTCCCCATATACGTTATCATATTTGCTATCCAAACCTTTCATTTATTAACCATATTCATATCCTTACAACATATTTCATAAATATTATATTACGATTTTTCCCTAAATGCATTCATTTTACCTTGTGGTTAATTATTAATGGTTTCTTGTATTTTTAATGATTACATGAGTTTTTAACGCGGTTTTACCAATGACGGTTTACTAATTTGGTTATGTGGCCAAGGAGCATGTTCGACTATGAAAATTTCTATCTTTGTATTAGTTCAACATTCAGGTACTCAATTCTGCACTTACACAAATGGAGGGAAAATAATTCAAAAATATAAAATAAGTTTTTATTTTCTACAGTATGGTAAATTAGGTGCCACATGGACCTAATATGTTGGTAAAAGCCTTGGAATATACCCAACTCACACATGGGATCCTAGCACATGATTTAAGTTACAACCAAAAATAGGTGACAATTTTGGAACTGCCATGTTTTGCCTTGACTTACGTGAAAATGGTGAATAATCTAAAAAATATGGAAACTGGGTTTTTAGAAAACGTAGCAATTTATTTGGATCTCAAATTGTTTCCAAACATTCAATACGGTTTAAAATTTATAGCTGGTTCTTCGAAGCAGTTTTGTATAAAAACTCTGCAAAACCTAGATTGAAAAAGATTCAAACAGTAATCTCTGGGTGCAATTTCTGAGGCCACGTAAGCCAATTAGGTAATTAAAAGAGAGTTTTTTTCTCATTGTATAACAAATTAGACTCCATAGAAACTTATTTCCAAAATATGTCATGCTCGAGAATATATGGTTAGTTATTTAACACAAATTTGTATAAAATTGCGAAAAAACCAGAATTATGAGTTTTTCCTCTAAAATTGTAAATTTATTTCTAAGTTAAGGGCATTGGATCTTATCTTTCCCCAATGGATTTTATGTATAAATAAGGTCTCAAATGATAAGGAACAAAATGAGTTTCCTCATTATTGTTAGAGGAGATCAATGATTGGTTTTTGGAGAGATTTAGAGAGCTGATTTGTAACAAAGTTTTTGATGTGAATAAAGAATTGATGGTTGTTGAATTGTGGTACATCTTCTTATCTTGATCTACGATTTTCTTAGCAGCACTAACCTATTGGAAAGGGCCCCTTAGTGTGGGTAACTGTTGCAATGCTTCATGTGTTTTGTATATTAGTTTTACATCTAGAAATTTAGTTTTATTTTGCAATGAATTTATGTTAGATAAAGCTTAGATCTATTCACTTTCATATTCTCAATTTGGTGTTTAGTACTTCCCTTTAGGCTTAAGAAGTGAATTCCATGTGATTTCATAATTTATTTGATGTTTCTTTCATTTTTCATTAGATTTGTACTTTTCATAGTATTAGTAGTTGATTTGTTTGTTTTTGTGTATAGTTTCTCATATTTACTTTTATGCAATTTACTTTTCTGCAGTGTGTTTAATGGGGTTTCATCACTATATGATTAAAACCACTGAAGTATAAATACCTAATAAGCTATATATATACAACCACATGCACATTGTTCATGAAAGATTGTGGTTCAAAGACTTATAAGCATTAGAGTCCCATAGTCGAGTGAGAAGTGATAATCTTGAGTGATTAGTTCTTTCTAGTGTTAATTGTTGGCACAAGCTAGAATAGGCTTTAGTATTGGATTTTTTGTGCTTGCATCTCTAAGTCTTATGACCCCGAATTGATAATTAAATGTTTTAATTAGAGTACATATAATTCCACTAACATTTTGGTGTTGTTTTTGGGGAGATACTAAAGGGATTAGAACATAGTTTCTTTCACAATTTTTTTTGTGTGATCTTAGATGCACGTCAACTATAGGATGGAGAAGATGATAATAAGTGAGTGAAGAGACACACATTTGCTTTGGTTGGGGGTTAATCCAAAGTATGGTTGTCTCTAATTAATTTTCTAGTTTGTATTTTCATATGCGTAGAATTAAACGTAGGATCCAAAGTCTCATTTTTTTTTCTTTTGAAGTGTTTTTTACTTTAGATTTATGCATGAAAAGGAGAAAAGCCTAACTGGTGTGAACAAATAACTTGGTGACAACATGATTATAGTAGCAAAGTGGCACTTCGAGCACATGATTTGTTTTCTTTCTTTTGTTTTATGTGTGTTTCCTTCTTATTTCTTTAGGATTTTTAATAAGAATTCCATACACTAATACATGTGCATGAAAGGGATTAGCAACCAACAAAGCAATATTGATGGATGATCAAGGGGTTTGAATAACTCTCTCAAATCGTAGCAGCTTATGGGATCTCTTATTCTTTGGAAGAAAAAATCTTGATAGTCGTAAAGAAGTTATTTTCCTTCCTAGAATCAATAAAAGAACAAAAACTCCATGAATCACATCCACACAAAGATCTTTAGTCTTTAAAACCTGTTGAGGAGACTAAAGAATCATGGATTGCATACGATTGGGAGTGAGCATTAAAAGTTGAGATTGAAGAATTTTTGACATGCCTATCTACAGATCCTCTAATAACACAAGAGGATAATCACCTAATGCTAGAAGACTTCATGGAACGGTAAAGGAGGATATGCCAAATGAGCTAAATAAAGAGGTAAACCAAGAGAATTTTGATTTTATTGAAAGTTGGTTTCAAAAAACTATAAGGTGATACCACTCCTTCATTCTTCCTTACTTCTTGACATCATCATTAAAACAACAAATTCTTCATACTCATGCATGCATTGAAGATCATAATCTAAACTTGAGTATAAAGAAATTTTTATACTTGTTATATACATGGTTACATTGGAAATACTCATATACTTGAGGAGAGGATTTTTTTTTTTGTCATGTAGAGTGAGATAATAAATAAATAAATAAACAAATGTTGCATATAATAGTTAGTTTAGTTCTACAAGATACTGCAACATATTTCTCATTTGTTTTTTATAAGTAGGGATGTTAACAGCTAAAAAGAAATTAGTTGAAAATGGGAGACCTATGTTCACATTGCATATTTTTGTTGGGGTCTCTTTCAACTGCATATTGTTTTAATGAAGATTTTCACTTAGCCTTATTTCAAATAGTAACATGGTTTAGCTATTACTTTTCTTTCCCACTTATAATTTCTTTGTGATAGTTAGATTTGTTTCTAGTTCCTCTTTTCAATAAAGTAAGTTATGACCATTATGTTTGGAATCTTATGTGAAGTTGGAAAGGATTACATTGCAACATTTTCTAGTATTTCATACCAATTGTTTAGTACCATATTTTATCTAACCCGTATCGATAATTCTAGTACGAATTTTCTATTTTGTAAGAAAAAATAAGTTTCAAAGGTATTGTTCATTTGGGATGCTTAAATACTAGAATAATATTTTCAAAAGAAAAAAAGAAATCACCATCAACACTTAGGGGAGTATTTTATGATATCTTCATTTTTTCCTTAAGTTGCTAAAAATGTTGTATTCATGCTTTATCATTATGACATCTATTACATGAAGATGATTGAATAAGCAATCCTTTTTATAAAAGTTGAATTAAATTATAAATCCAAACTATTCATAGTTGATATACCTTTTCTTTTTTTGGAAATTCATTTCTCTTATTCACATAGATTTCTGATTATCAATACAAACTAGTTGTTAAAAATATAGTTACGAAAACATACTAAGGGGATTAAAACAAAGTTGAGATGTACATGCAATGATACCAATGAAAAAGAAACTTGAATACTATAACCATAACACCAAAGCATGATATGCGAAGTATCTTTATTAAGAATTGCAAGAGAGTTATTGAATTATCTACTCATAGTGGAACATTACTTTAAAGATGAAAGCATACATGGAAACTATCATTAGTGAGAATTTAGGTCTCTTTTGGTTATTCTAAAGTAGCCTCATCCATCTCACATTAAAATGACTCATTCATGCTATGTTCTTTGAGTACCTATAAGTACCTTATGCATCTAAGACATTATGCAAGTAATCTAATTCACTCTGAAAGGTATCATCCTATGCCTATAAGAGGATTTTTAAATACATTCCTCCATCTACCAATTGCAAAATCAATATCCATAATCTAAACCTAAAATGGTAGGAAGCATGGGACTGGAGCCTTCAATGTAAAATAGGTTTAAGAGGTTAACCTGTCGAGGCTATGGATGCATGCTGGTAGCAGATACTGACCTGTGATACCACTACGCAAACCCATCAGGGTTGTGGACGTTCACGGGAAATGGGGCATTCTACCTTCAAAAGTTTCAACCAAACCAAGGCTTTTGTCTACACGTATCATGTTTACTTTATAGTGTTACAATAAAAGAAGCACGTGTGGATGAAGAGAAGGGTAGAAATGAACTCCATAAATTTATTGCTAAAGAATGGCTTTAAGGTAACCTCGAGTCATTTATCATTCATTTTCAATACTATATCTAAGATTTAATTATATTAGAAGTGGGACCTATGATCACAAAGAATTAACAAAATTCAACTACAAAGCTAATCTGTAATACTTGGATAACTATGATACTTTGGGATTTGATTAGTAATAACTAATTTTTCATTGGTTCATCATTTGTTGTGATCATAAAACGCCTCCTACCTACAAAGAAGGAGAGCCCCTTAAATTTATAAAAGTTTTCTTTCTTGAGCGTAAGACTATAAAAGATTTATGAAATCATATGTAATGAGTGTTTTGGAATTTATTTTTATGATTAGTGTTACTTTTACATTATTTTAATATATTTGAAAAATGATTTATTTTTGTTTAATATTCTCTCATTAGTTCCATTGTTTTGCTTTCCAGGTTCCTTTATACTATATCCATCTCAACAACTCTCCTCACTTCTTCAGTACCTCAGTTTGTTGCATGTTGACACACAAAACCTCATGCATGGGGGACTGCTTGTTGGGGCCTTTTGAACATATTGATTTCATTCTCTTTAGCTTCCTTCAACATATCAGATTGGAGCTCATCAATTCCAACTATTCCAGACCATTCCAGACTCTTAACCTTACTCAGTCTCATCTTCATCTTCATACAACTTCCATTGTAACCTGCAGTACAAATCAAAGTTCAAAAGGTATACTTGAGGTGAAACATGTTTAAAGGGAATTTGTCTCATTGAAATTTAAGGAATATTGATGATTCGCCACTTCATATTTATTCAACTTTCTTAAACCACCATTTCAAAATCAATTAATGCATATTCTAGTTTCAAGTCCATATTTATTTAGCCATTATCTTCATTTGTCACCTTATATCATCCATCATTCCTTCCTAGTCCATATTTTGTTTGCGTGAGGACATGCAAAGTATTAGGAAAGGGGGGATGTTGAGACCTATATACATTATCATATTGGCTATCCAAATCTTTCATTTACAAGCCATATTCATACCCCTACAACATATTTCGTAACTATCATATACCAAATTTCCCTAAATGCATTCATTTTACCTTATGGTTAATTATTAATGATTTCTTATATTTTAATGATTAGATTAGTTTTTATTGCGGTTTTATAAATTACGATTTACTAATTTTGTTATGTGGTCAAGGATCACATTCCAATATGAAAATTTCTATCTCTCTATCAGTTTAACATTCTAGTACTTAATTCTGCACTTGCACAAATGGAGGGAAAATAATTCAAAATTATAAAATATGTTTTTATTTTCTATAGCATGGTAAATTAGGTGCCACATGAACCTAATATTTTTGTAAAAGCCTTGTATTATAGCCAACTCACACATGGGATCCTACCACATGATTTAAGTTACAACTAAAAATATGTGAAAGTTTTCGAACCTCCATGTTTTGCCTCAATTTACGTGAAAATGGTGGATAATCACAACAATATGGAAACTGGGTTTTTAGAAAATGTAGCAATTTATTTGGATCTCAAACCCTTTCCAAAAATTCAATACGGTTTAAAAGTTATAGCCTGTTCTTTGAAGTAGTTTTGTATAAAATTTCTGCAAAACCCATATTGGAAAAAGATTCAAATAATCATCTTTGGGCATGATTTTTGAGGCCATGGACGCTAATGAGGAAATTACAAGAGAGTCTTTTATTACGCCCCTATACTACTAGTGTAACCCCTTATTGTTATTAGTACAATCCCCTTATTATATTGATGTACCCATGTAGTGCCATACTGTTACTATTGTGCCCTATAAAAGCCCACTATAGTTATTATTGTGCCCTTACATTATTATTGTTATGTCAGATCTGACTATATTATGACCCCTTAGACTCATATATATAGAAAGGAGGTGTTTTCATTTGCATCATCCAAGAATTGTTCATTTATGTAATGTAAAGGAGGTTGCCCCCTCGAAGAGGCTAAATTATAAGTTGGTGATCTATCTTTTCTATCTTTTTCTTGAGCTGGTTTCATAACATTTGGTATCAGAGCTTTGGATTCTAGGGTTTCGCTGCTCCAAATAGGTCATCGTGGAATTTTTGGTATAACATTTTTTCTGCGATGTTTCAGAAGCTAAAAAAAAAAACCATTTGAGAATAAATTGCGTTGAACCTCGGGTCCGAATTTTAGAGCTTTCTGTTCCATATTTGTGGAGATATGATCAGAGGAAGTTGGTCTTTTTATAGACTCCTGGATTACATTCCAAACAGGTGACCTGGGGAAAATCGTCATAACTTTCTCTCTGAGCATAGAATTGAAATTACGTAAAAAGGTACAGAAAAAGGACGGACTGTAGTTTCTTGTGTATATTTTTCAGAGCCAAAGGTCGAAATGGTGACTCATGGTAAGTCGTACAAGTTCGCTCTACTGAAATAGTCTATAATCAGGTCACTGTGGGAGATTTCGCATAACTCTTCCTTGGAGAATCCAATTTGGATTAGACTGGTGGCATTGAAAAGAGGACATAGAAGGCTACTGCAGGTCGTAATTTTAGAACTGGATGATCTGAAAGTACAAAGATACATCAGAGGAAATATCGAGCTCCTACAAAGTGAAAAAAGGTGTGTAGATTCTTTTAAATTTTTTCTTAAGATTGGTTTGAAAATTTATTTTGAAGGAATTCAAAGGGCTAGTAGAGCATTATTATTAGTAACTGATGCCCTGAGAAAAGAAAATGCAAACACCTAGTAAGCAACTTGAAAGCTATAGCATGAATCATGAAGAAGAGGAAGAAATGCTACATGATATATCAAAATTACAAGAACAAGTGCAACAAGTGTCACTTGCACAAAAAGCAACAGAACCTAAGATGGATGGTTGAAGGAAAGATGTAGAAGCTAATATGGATGGTTTAAGGAAAGGTGCAGAAGATAAGATGGATTTTTTAAAGAAAGGCATAAAAGCTCAGATGGATGGCATGGAAGCTAAGAGGAATGGCATGGATGCTAAAAATGATGGCATGGATGATAAGATGGAAGAATTGAAGATAAATATGAATAAGTTGCTTCAAGAAATGGTCACTAATGGTGAAAGGGTACTAAAGGAAACTCATGATGAGAACAAAAGAAATGTTAATCATGATTCCATAGACTCTAATGTGGGATTGAAGACCCAACATATTCCAAAATCGATATGAGTAAGTTTGATGGTAAGGATCCGTAAATTGGATACTTCAGATGGAGAAATATTTTGATCTACATGGTGTACCACTGTTACAAAAGGTATGTATTGCATCTTCATATTTAGAACCAGATCAATTTTTATGGTATAAAGGGCTTTTTTCTCGTAAGCAACTTGTTACGTGGTCAATTTTCATAGAGGAAATGATAGCACATTATGAGGATACAAAGAGAAAAAGGGAAAGAGTAAAAGGCCATTGTTACATAGTAGAAAGTAAAATTATGGCAACAAGGAAGTCTACCCCTCACAACTATAAAGATGTAAGTGTTGTTTCTTCTAGCCTTCAACAACCTACAAGGGTTACACCACAACAGTTGGAAGAAAAAAGAGCAAAAGGGCTTTGTTACAATTGTGATAGCAAATGCATTAAATGTCATAAGTGTGATGAGAAGAGATTATTTTACATAGAGTATGAAGAGGAGGAATAAAAGGATCAAGAAACATCAAAAGAAGAGGATATACACCAGGACCCACCCCTACAAAAAGAAGAAATGAATCAGACCATATCTTGTAAAGCATTGGCAAGAGTTACCACTCCTAAAACTGTCAAGATAGAAGGACATATCAAGAAGAAAAAGGTGCAAGAAATGAAATATCACATCGAGAAAGAAGAAATGAATCCAACCATATCTTAATTCATTGGTCAAAATTACCACTCCTAAACTATCAAGCATAAAAGGGCATATCGAAAGAAAAATGTTCAAGTGAAAATCACATCGAGATCAAGAAATGAACCGACCATATTTGTAAAGATTGGAAGAAATTACACTCCTCAACTCTAAAGATAGAAGGACTATCAAGAAAAAAAAGGTTCAAGCAGTGAAGGATCACATGGAGCATCACAAAAGTTCTCCAACTTTTAAAGGATAAACACCACTTTGGTGCAAAATCGAATGAAACAACAGGTAGATCAACATCGTAGTGAAAAATGTTTTGATGTAGGTGATTGGGTATTTTTACTACTACATCTCAAGAAAGCTATTTATGAGAAGGAAATGCTGGCAATACTATATGCACTTAAGAAAAGGTGACCTTACCGAATGGGAAGACACTTCAAGGTAAAAATGGATCATGATAGTCTTAAATACTTTTTAGAACAACTATTATCTTTAGAAGAACAAAAAAAATGGGTCCCAAATATGTTGGGTTATGACTTTGACATAATCTATAGAAAAGGGAAGAAAAATTGTGTTGTAGATGCACTCTCAATAAAGGATGGGGATGTGGAAGCATTATTTTGTGCTATTTCTATTATCCATACAGATTGGATAAATGAAGCAAGGGATGAATGGAAGAAGGACGAAGAAGTATGGCCACTCATTCAAAAGTTGCAGAAGGTCCCTATTCAAACAATATTGCCAAAACTTGAAGAGGAAGGGAAAATCATATTGGAACTTGGAGCACTCACAGAAAAAAGAACCCGACAGCTACGGAATCAATCAATTTCAAAGTATCTCATCAAGTGGAAGAACTTACCCGCTGAAGATTCCGCATAGGAGGACAAGAATTTTATACAGAAGCATCAAGAACTACTCAAGTGTTGAGGACAACACGTTTTGAAGGAGAGGGGCATGTTAGGCCCCTATACTACTTGTGTAACCCCTTATTATTATTAGTACAATCCCCTTATTATATTGATGTACCCATCTAGTGCCCATATTTTTACTGTTGTGCCCTATAGAAGCCCACTATTGTTATTATTGTGCCCTTACATTATTATTGTTATGTCAGATATGACTATATTATGACCCCTTAGACTCCTATATATAGAAAGGAGGTCTTTTCATTTGTATCATCCAAGAATTGTTCATTTATGTAATGTAAAGGAGGTTGCCCCCTCGAAGAGGCTGAATTCTAAGGTGGTGATCTATCTTTTCTATATTTTTCTTGAGCTAGTTTCATAACATTTTTTTTTTCGTATTATAACAAATTAGACTCCATAGAAACATACTTCCAAACTACATCATGTTCGAGAATATATTATTAGTTCTTTAACACCAATTTGTATAAAATTGCAAAAAAGATAGAATTATGAGATTTTCCTCTAAAACTGTAAATTTGTTTTCTAAGTTAAGGGGATTGGATCATATCTTTCCCCAATAAATTTTATGTATAAATGAGGTCTCAAATAACATGTATCAAGAGGATTTTGTTCATTAGTGAAATTGAGGAGATCAATGATTAGTTTTTGGAGATATTTTGCGAGCTGATTTGTAACAAATATTTTTGATGTGAATAAAGAATTCATGGTTGCTGAACTATGGTACATATTCTTAGCTTGATCTGATATTTTCTTAGTGGCACTAACATCTTGGGAAGGGCCACTCAGTGTGGGTAAGTGTTGTAATGCTTCATGTGTGTTGTATATTAGTTTTACATCTAGCCATTTAGTTTTATTTTTCCATGAATATATGTTAAATAAAACTTATATCTATTCACTCCTGATGCTCTCAATTTAGTGTTTAGTACTTCCCTTTAGGTTTAAGAAGTGAATTCCATTTGATTTCATATTTTATTTGATGTTTCTTTCAATTTTCATTATATTTGTATTTGACATAGTATTAGTATTAGAATTGTTTTCTTTTTCTTATAGTTGTTGTCATTTACTTTTATGTAGTTTACTTTTATGCATTGTGTTCATTAGGTTTTCATCATATAGCATTAAAACCATAAAAGTATCAGGACTAATAAGATACATATATAAAACCACATGAACATTGTTAATGAAATATTTTGGTTCAAAACCTGATAAGCATTACAGTCCCATAGTCCAGTGACAAGTGATAATCCTTAGTGATTAGTTCTTTCTAATGTTAATTATTAGCATAGGCTAGAATAGGCTCTAGTCCTACATTTCCTATGCTTGCATCTCTAAGTATTATGAACTTGAATTGATAATTAAATGTTGGAATTAGAATACATATAATTCCACCAACAGATATCCATAAATGACCTCAAATGGGAACATTATAGTAAATGCGTAATAGGATGTCCTATACCACCACTTTTGTAGACAAATCCATTGCATCCATTGTAATTTATTTTGTTAATAACATCATATAAAACCCTCCAAACATTTCTTAATGATATCCATTTGAAAATCTAATATGTATGACGAATTGAGCTCATTACTAGTGTTTCTCCTCTAATCTTCCAAATTTCTTTCAATTTTTATCCTATGAATTTTGGACCTATAACACCCACTATTACTTTAGGAAAATGATAAAGAGTATGAATTTTCTTGATTAACATTTTTGTATCATTTAATTTATTATATATGTACTTAAAATTCCAAAAGTGTTAATATTTTGTGTGCTTATTGATGACCAAAAAAATGGAAGATCTTACCTTGAGAGTCTCATAAAACTATAGTGAAGTCCATTTGATATATCTTTCCATATTTGATTAGGTTTGTGTAACAGTTGATGTAACCCTAGATATTTTATTGTATCTCTTTTTTATTTGGAAACCCTAATGCTCTCTTATAATGTTTTGAATATATTCTTATTTCTCCCAAAAAATCATTTTTAATCCTCTAATATGTTTTAAGCAACTTTGAATGTCTTTCCACGAGAGGGTCATGAGAAACCCTTTGTAATAGAAACCCTTTGTAATTTTTTCTTCATTTTTTATTGACGGCTTATAAACATTATTCCCTTCTACCAAAGTACCTATCCATTCCTCTCCTAATATTCCATAGAGCTCATCCCACCTTTTATACATTATATCTTATGTCTACTAATATTTTGATTTTGCCAAATATGATAAGCTTCCTCTAGAAGCACAAATTATGAAATGTAATGGAATATAAACTTAAGGCTTCTTCTATTTTATAAAGAGCATATTGATACATAAAGTTCCTTGTAGATCACATTAGATAGTTCATCATAATAGACATGAATGAAAAATAAACTAAAATAATGAAATCTATTCCTTTGAGGCTTAATTTTCCTTAGATTTCCAAATTATTAATTCCTATTTTTTCTTATTATACATGCAATAAAGAAAATGTGAAAAAGAAACCAATGAGAAAAGCTAGACCCCAATCATAATGAACACTAGACATGACTTGTAAAACACTTTGAGAAGAAAACCTAGCTGGAAGGTGAGGTTGCTCTACTCTTTATTTGTCTAAATGGAAATGATGCAAATACATAAGAGTGAGACTTGTGGCCTATGGTCTACTACAAAACACAAAACCTCTCTATTCCTTCCTCTCTTTATCCACAATCAACTAATTTTATCTACTAAGGAAAAAAAATGTATTCGAATACAACGAAACCCCCATTCCTTCTTGTGGGTTGGTTATAACATAGCTTGATAGCCAACTAATGGTTAAATCTGACCCATTAAACCATTAACATGAGTTGCAACTTGAAGTTTCTAGAGTAATATTCATAGGAATCACATGGATAGACCCTTTGTCCATGAATAATGGGGGATGACACATAATCCTCTCAAAATATGTTGTTCATTCATAATATGTCTTCTAGGAGGCATAACTTTTGTATCTAAACTCTTATCGATGTGAATTGTCCACCGTTGGAATGATATTTAAGGGTATAATAGATCCAAGGTGTTATAAACTTAAGCATACAAATTTTACCCTGAGAAAAATGTTATTTAAGGCCTCAAACTTACGTGGAAAGGTTTCCTACTGAAATTATCCAAATTGGGTCATTCTACTAAATGCTCTCCTGTAATATGATTTCTATTATTTTTCCACCCTAAAAGTATTGAGGTGGATGGAAAATAATATCATAATCCAATATGAATAATCCATCCCCATCTTTGGAGAATTTCAGCTGCCAAAATATTTTATTAAATGAGGTGAGAATATTTTTCCTCTACCTTCTACTTTGAGTACCATTTAGCCTTTCCTTGAAGCTATCCTTTCAACCCAATCTACCAAAGGTCATGTTACTCATACCTTATAGTGTTATAACTCTTATATAAAATTGAATGTTCTCTCACTACTACCTAAGTGTTAGGTGTTAAATCCCCTATAGAAGGTACAACGTGCTCCTCTTCCTGATGCAAAATGGAAGACTCGTAGAGTTTCATATTTTCCACATTTATTGATTGGGTAAATATGCATGGAGACTATATTGAGTCTATATGTCCTATCTACCACCTTTCATAGTATCTTGAAAGGACCATATTGCAAATCCTTAATTTTCTTGTAAGGATAGTGGAGCCTCTCATTGTTCAACTATAACTATAGTATATATCCCACCTTGAATAAATTCTCTATTCTATGTTGATCATGCCTAACCTTCTACTTTTCCTCTAACTTATTTAGTGTTTCCTTTACTTGCAAATGGATCTGCATGATCCTACCAACAATTTTTTCTACCTAAAACAACCCCTATGAGATCCTCCCTCGCTCCTCATTACTATCGATGTGCAATATCCAAAGGTGAAGGAGGAAAATATCTAAAAAAAACTTTCAAAGGTGGACATAATAGTATAAGTGTGGTTTGTTATGTTATAATATTGTTAGATATATACTATATTTTTATCCCAATTATTGGATTCTTTTGATTTTAACCCTTGAAACATTATATTAAGGTCATGTTGACTACCTCTATTTCCCATATGTGTGTTGATGGAATCTTGTAAAACACTTCAACTTCATGTTTATATTCTCCTACATAATTTTCCAAGAAACATTAACAAATCTATTGTCCCTATCTAAAACAATGCTCCTTGATATCCCATAGTGCACCCATACCAAACCAAATTAGAAACTTTCTACATCTTTCACATTGATGGTCCTTTTACAGGGCATGAGAATGTATATCTTCTTGAACTTGTAAGAAACCACAAATATGTACTCATGTCTATTTTTGGTTATTAGTAGACCTCCCATAAAGCCCATGGAAATTATTTCCCAAGGATGAGTGGATACAGGTAAGGGATGACATAGACCCTATTTCTTGTTACTTTGCTTGAAAGTACAACAAATAATGCATACTCTTATTGTCTTAGATACATGTTCTTGCATTATGGGCTAGTCTATATACCTCTAAAAATTGTCATTTGTCTTTTCTACAACAACATGCCCTTCAAATTTCAATGTGTGAGCCTCTCATATTAGTTGTAGTCATTCACCTTTATGGACACATAGTTTCCCCATCCTATAGAGTGATCCATTCTATACATGGTAATAAATTGTGCTATTCACCATTTTCCACTTGACTCTAGCCCTATGGTAGTTGATACACCTCCTTCAATTATTCACACTCTATATATTGATATATATATGCACCATTAATGAAACGCTCCATGCACATCAAAGTTCCCAAAGTTGTAAATTTTTATGTGGGTGGACTTGAAGGCATGCCATCCAACCTATTTGTGTATCCATTCTTTTACTTTTTAACTAAAAGGAACTCATATAAAATCTTCACCCACTTCTAATTCCTAGTTTTCTATAACTTTGGGCCTACAAATGTTGTAGTGGCTAGAGATCTGTTTGAATGGTTGTCTCCTTTCCCATCATATATTGTTTCCACTTCTTAATAAATTGTGTCAGGTCATAGAGATACTTGTCATAGGTAGGGTAGTTTATAAGCACCAAATGAAATTCTTTATAATGGTAGCATATGGATTTTCCTTCCTACATCAATACTACTCCCATAGCATACCTAGTATTTAACTTCCACTTTGAAGAGTTGCTCCAATTTTGGCAATATGAGAACTGATGAGTGACTGATTTTTTTCATTAACCCCTAAAATTCCTTCTATTGACCCTTTAAATATTGTAAACTCTTTCTAGTAACCATTATGGCATCAAGTGGTGTTACTAATGTTGAAAATAAGTTTATGAATATCATAAGCTATTGTGTTATCCCAATGAAACTGCTAACCTCAAAAACAATGGTAGACCCCCAAACACTTCATGATAGCCTATATTTTGGAAACATATCTCTTAAGATCTTCTCCAAAAATCACATATCTTAAATACACTAAAGACTACTTTAAAAACTCACATTTATTGATATTTTATAGTAGTTGGTGCTTCTTCAATGTCTTTATTACCTACATCAAATGTGCTATGTGATCCTCCAAGGTAGTCGTTTATGCCCACATATCATACTAGTAAATAATAACAAATGAATCTAGAAAAGGGAATAATATGTATTTCATTAATATAATTAATGTAGCTATCTCATTTCATAAAACAAATGGCATGCATAACCAGTTATGCAAACCTTCTCTGGTTTTGAAGTCATTTTTCTAGCAATCATATTCTCTAACCCACACCTAGTGATAATTTGATTTTAAATATATATTGTTGAACTATTTTTCTTTACGGAACTCATCCAATGTATCATATGTCCTTCACATGGGTTACCTTCTCTTGACCATAATTTTGTTTCACAATTTTCAATCAATGCAGATTTACCAAGTCCCATCCTTATTTGGCACAATTATGATACATGACCCACATGGTGAGGTACTTAGTTAAATAACAACCTTATCAAGTAGTTATTTCAAATGTTTCTTCACTTTATTTGATTCGGAATGGATTCAATATATATCCCAATTTTTGGACATGGAGAGTTTGATAATTCTTTGATCTCGTCTCCACTTCCCTTTTTAATGGTACACCTTTAGGCTCCTAGAACACTCCTTTATATGTCTATAAAAATTCTTCCAATTTTTGTCTTTATTTATTAATAAAGTTAGACAGGGATTTTATTATTCTCATTAACTCTTATATTGACCTAGTTTATCTTAAAAATAGTAAAACATACGTCTTCCTCGAATTGATTATTTTCTTAGTTGTGTTGACACTTTCTAGAAAAATTTTGGAATTTCCCTTACGCATATTGATCATGAAGGATTCTTTTTCCTTGAAAAGGTTGTAATAGTTAGCTCAAAATATGAAAAGTGCATCCCACTTGTACATAGAGGGACTCCCAAACCATTGGGGATTCACTTGTTGAACCTTTGACATATCATGTGCATTCGTGGCATATTAAATAATATCCTTAATTTGACTACATATTGGAAAATACCCCTAAAATTCACATTATTTAACCTCCCTACCAATACGAACCCAATACACCTTGGCAATTCAAAATACCCTTAATTCCACTAGATATTGTAGGTATCCACTTTTTTAGTAACATTTTTTATACCCCTTTATATTTTTTCATTAACTTTGAGCTCCATCTTTTATACCTGCCAATATAAAAATTGTTTAACCCCCTATATATCCTCTAATATATTATTCCATTTTTTCCTCAATATATATCCCCCAATATATTATTCCATTTTTTCCTCAATATATATCCCCCAATATGAGCCCACATGATATGGTATCCCCGCCTCCCCAAGTGAATCCCCCATGTCCCAAACACAACTATACATACATCAAGTGTAATTACATCTAATTCTACTTAGTAGATAAAAAATATTATTGGTAGTAAATTATATTTTACACTATTTTTTTACCTTTGTTTTTGCATCCTTATTTACCCATCCCAATGGATATGGATTAGGATGATCTCAAGCTTCTACTACCAATTTTGTTGACCATCTCTACAACAATAATGTTCACTTGTAATCATGATTCAAATATAGTAACCATTATTGTCTTCTTGAGCTCCATCTTTAGATGGAAGATTTTTTTTATCTCCTTCTCTTCCTATTATTGAAGGACACTTAGATTCAACCCCTTATACACTAATGTAGAAAAACAATTCTTATCCACATCTGATTTTCTTTCCATCTGATTTCTTGAACCAATGGCTATGGTATTCTTCTTATTCTCATATTTCTTCCAATTCTTTGAGTCGCTATTTGGATGTAATTTCCAACACCTATCCTTTATGGTACCATCAATGTTATAGTGGCTTCTAAGAACATTAAAATAAAGCTCTAGCTACTACAACTAGTGATTTAATTTACAAGTGTTAATATCACCTTAATAAAAATTGATGTCAACCTCCACCTCCATAATGAATAGGGACTATGAATTGTTCACAACAGTTGAACTAGGTTGCTATTTCTTATCTTCTTTCTCAAACTCCTTCTTAGGATCTTCTTGATCCCTTGATATTCTATTTGATCTAGCATTTGAGTTGGAACCTCTGTCTTCTACGATTACAAGTTGGTTTTCTAAAGATGTTATAAATAGGTTCATATTATTATTGATATCTATGACCTACTCTTCTAGCATTGAGAATATATCCTATTTTGGATCTCACGTTCTATTAAAAATATAATTTTCAACCATGAATGGAATTTTATGACTTTCTAGTTTTACTGATCTAGATTCCCTACAACATGCCATAAAAAAACCCAAATTTTTTCTCTGATACCAATATGATCTGTAAATAGGTATGGATATTCCATTGGAAATCTTTGCACAGTGGATCTGATGAAAAAATAGAATAAAATATGATATATGTATGTATGTATGTATGTATGTATGTATGTACATACATACATACATACATACATACATAACATACATACATACATACATACATACATACATACATACATACATATATATATATATATATATATATGAGGGTTAATTATCCTTATATTTGAGCATTTATTAATTTATTATTTCTTTGCTTATGTATACAACATAGAAAATGTGGAAAATAGAGAAAAAGAAAAAATAATAACACGTTCCAATCACAACAAAACTAGATTTGACTTAGGAAAGCCTTTAAGGAGAAAATCCAAGTGGAAGGTGAGGCTATTGTGCTCTCTCTTTCTTTGAAAATAAATGATACAAATACAAAGGAGTGAAAAATATGGCCCATGGGTTAATATAGAGCAAATAACATATGTTTTTCCCTCTGTATCTGCTCTCATATAATCTTCTCTACTATGGAAAAATGCACTTAAATAAAACGGAACCCATTTTCCTCCTAGTGGCCCAATTATAACATGGGAGAATAACCAACTAGTGGTTAAATTTTACCCATTAAACCCTCAATATGTGTTATGACTTTGCCCTTATAGAGTCTTATTCATACTTTTGATATGGCTATCCCATTTTCCACGAATAATTGGGTTTGATGTGACGCCCTACCAAATTATGGTGCTTAATCACAATAAGTGAACTTCCAAGAACGTAATTTTTTTCTTTCAAACTCTTATTTACGTGACTCTTGAACCATTTCAAATTTCATTGAGCTTAGAATAGAAATGAGGGGGTTGTATTTTTAAGTGACCAAATTACCACCAAATAAATGTCATGTACGGCCCAAACTGTCCATATCAGTTTCCTAACCCTAATTATCTAAACTAGGTCTAGCCACTAAAACTGCTCTTGTAAGTTGATTTATTTGATTTTTCCACCCTAAAAGCATTGAGATGGATTTGAAATAATATAATTATCCAATCCAAATAACATATACTACTAAATTTTCCTTCCTCTATTTGTATATTATTTCAAATTAAAACCCTTGCATTTTTTGTTATGAAAGCAACTCAAAAAAACATAGAAAAGATAGATCAACGCCTTAGAATTCAACCTCTTCAAGGGGAAACCTCCTTTACATTACACAAATGAAAAATTCTTGGATGATTCAAATGAAAAAACCTCCTCTATATATATAGGAGTCTAAGGGGTCATAATATAACCAAGCCGACCTAACAATAATAATATAAAGGCACAAAAATAACAATAGAGGGATTCTATGGGGCACAATAATAACAATATGGGGACAATAGGGGCACAACAAATAACAATAATGGATACAAGGCAATAGTAATGGGGGAATCACTAGTATTATAGGGACCTTACATACCCCTGTTCCTTCAAAAAAGTGTTGTCCTCAACGCTTGAGTAGTTCTGGATGCTTTGTATAAAACCATCATCCTGCCATGTGGAATCTTCAATGGGTAAGTTATTCCACTTGATGAGATACTTCAAAATTCCAGTATGATTTTTACCTCCTCATCAAGTTCTGACAATATTGTTTGAACTGGAAGCTTGTCACCTATAACCTTCTTTAAGCATGAAGCATGTAAAACTGGGTGCACTCGGAAAGCTGCAGGAAGCTCCAAATTGTATGCCATAGTACCTATCTTTTGAAACACCTTGTACGGACCATAATAATTTGGTGATAATTTATTATCCTTATTAGCTTGCTTGAGGGAAATTTTTTTATATGGTTGTCACCATAGGAATACCCAATCACCTACATTAAAAATTCTTTCACTGTGATGTTTCTCTTCATGTTGTTTCATTCTATTCTGCGCGAAGGTGAGGTTATCCTTTAAGAGTTGGAGAACTTTTTGCTGATGCTCGAATGTGATCTTCCACTGCTTGAACCTTAGAATTGTCTCTTAAATATGATGTGATGGATGGTGGATGATATCCATAAAGTGCCATAAATGGGGTCATTTTTGTTATAGTATGGAAGGAAGTGTTATACCTCCATTCAGCTAGAGGCAACCATTTGAACCATTGTGTCTATTTATTAGATACAAAGTAGCAAAGATATCCTTCCAAACATTTATTTACTATCTCAGTTTTCCCATCAAATTGAGGATAATAAGATGAGCTATGAGCTAACTGAGTACCAAGGCAAGAAAATAATTATGTCCAAAAATTTCCAGTGAAAATCAGATCTTTGTCAATTACAATAATCTTTGGGTTTCCATGTAGCTTTTGAATTGTTTCCATAAATGTAGTAGAAATTGTAATCTCTTTAAATGGATGAGATAATGCACAAAAATGTGCATACTTGGTAATTCTATCAACTACTACCATGATAACACTCTTTCCTTCAGAATTTGGCAAACAGTGAATAAATCCATTGAAACTCCTCCCATGTTGGGCTTGGAATGGATAAAGGTTGTAATAGTCCTGGGGTCTTAGTTCTTTCAACTTTATTTTGTTGGCAAACCAAACATTCCGTCAAAAACTTTTGAATATCTGATTTAAGGCCATCCCAAAAAAAAATCCTTCTTAACCCTGTGGTAGGTTTTTAGAAATCCCAAGTTCCCTCCTAAGGGAGAGGTGTGAAATTCCCTAAAAATATTTTGTTTGAGTTGGGAATTCCTACGTAGGTATAACCGATCCTTGTACCATAACGAATCATTTTTCCAACTAAATTTATCAGATGTACTGGGATCTTGTTGTATCTTTTGAATGAGTGCCCACACTTCCTCATCATTCTTCCATTCATCCTTGCTCATTTATCCAATCTCGTTGGACAATAGAAATGGTGCAAAGAAATGCTTCCACATCCTCATCCTTTCTTGAGAGTGCATCTGCCACTACATTTTGCTTCCCTTCTTCGTAGATGATTTCAAAGTCATAATACAACATCTTTGTGACCCATTTTTGCTACTCTTATGAAGATAATCTTTGTTCTAAAAAGTATTTAAGACTATCATGAATTGTTTTCACCTTGAAGTGTCTTCCCATTGGGTAGGGTCGCCATTTCTTAAGTGCATGTAGCATTGCAAACATTTCCTTCTCATAAATAGATTTATGCATATTCTTTCCTTTGATTGGATGACTTTCCAAAGCAGCAAGTCTTTATTCTTGCATTAAAACAACACCAATTCCATTTCCTGAGGCATCACATTCCACAATAAAGGTTTTTGTGAAGTCTTGTGTAGTTAAGACTAGTGTTTGGCACATTGCATCTTTCAGATGTTCAAAGGTCTTCGTTGCTTCTGGAGTCCATGAAAATGCATCTTTCTTCAATAGTGTTTTTAGAGGTGCTACTATTCTCCCACAATTCTTAACAAACTTGGGATAATACCCTGTCAACCCAAGAAACCCTCGTAGATGCTTTATGGATGTGTGGATTTTCCATTCCTTAATGGTTTTAATTTTGCTAGGGTCTACCTTAACACCTTCATGGGATACAATATGACCCAGATATTCCACCTCTTGTACTCCAAAGAAACATTTGGAGATTTTTGCATATAATTGTTTCTCCTAAAATAGTTTGAGCACCATGTCAACATGTTGGACATGATCCTTGCAAGACTTGCTGTAGATTAGCATATCCTAAAAAAATATTAACACAGATTTTCTAAGGGTTTGAAAATAGAATTCATCAAACCTTGAAATGTAGAAGGAACATTAGTAATGCCAAAAGTCATGACCAAAAATTCATAATGACCCTCATGAGTTCTAAATGCTGTTTTTGGACTTTCTTTAGTCTTCATTCTAATTTGATGATATCCTGAATGAAGATCCAACTTGGTGAAGTAAATTGATCCATTCAATTCATCCAATAATTCATCAATTACATGAATGGGAAATTTATCTTTAATAGTGAGCTTGTTGAGCTCCCTATTATCTGGACACATGTGCCATGATCCATCCTTCTTGTGAACCAATACTACTGGAGCAGAGAAAGAACTTTGACTAAGTTGAATTATACCAACCTCTAGCATTTCTACAACCATATGTTCCATTTCACTCTTTTGGACATAGGGATATCTGTAAGGCCTAATGTTTGAAGGAACACTTTCTGTAATAAAATTAATATCATGAACATGATCACGAATACGTGGGAGGCCTTTGTGAGAGTATCAAATACCTTGGAATGATTGTCCAAGAAATTTTGGAGATCTAGATAAATGGATGATTTCGATGTGGGAACCTCTAGTGAACATAACTGTGCAATTATGCCTCTTTGTTCTTTCTTTAGAAGCTTTGTCATTTCGTTAGAGCTGATTATATTTCTCAATTTCCCTCTGATACCCCTTAATTCAAATTCCTTTCCTTCTGAAGAGAATTTCATGAAAAGTTATTGAAAATTGAAAGCTATGGTACCCAAGGATTGTAGCCATTGGACTCCTAGTACCAAATCAGCACCACCCATTGGAATGGAAAGCATTGGGCTATTCAATACAAATTTTCCCATGGATAACTTGATATTATGGCACTTTCTTGAGCAATTTATGGTTGCTCCACTTGCAACCATCACTTGAAACTCTAGTGCTGGATATAGGAAGCAATTCAATTCCTTGGCTATCTTACAATGAATAAAATTATGGGTACTTCCCGAATCAGTCAACACTATTACCTTTTTCTTCTTGATATTCCCTTCTATCTTGATAGTTTGAGGAGTGGTAATTCCAACCAATGAATTACAAGATATGGTCGGATTCATTTCTTATTTTTCTAGGGTTTGTTCCTGGTGTATATCCTCTTCCTTTGATGTTTCTTCTTCCTTTTATTCCTCCTCTTCACAATCTATGTAAAACAATTTCTTCTCGGAACACTTATGGCCTTTAGTGTATTTTCTATCACAACTGTAACAAAGCCCTTTTTCTCTTTTTTTTCCAATTTTTGTGGTGTCAACCTTGTAGGTTGTGGATGGCTAGGGGCATAAACGCTTCCATATTTATGATTGTGAGTGGTAGGATTCCTTGTTGCCATAATTTTTCTTTCCATTTTTCTTGCCAACATGAATGACTTCTCCAATGAATCTGGTTCCCAAAGGTGAATCTCATGTTATATGTTATCTTTTAAAGTCCCTATGAACACATGAATCCTATGCTCCTCTAGAATATCTTTTAACCTTATATTCAATTTTTGGAAGTCCTCAATGTGCTCCATTGAACCCTTTTGTTTGAGATTTATCAATTGGCTAAAAAGGAGTGTTGCTTTTTGTATCCTCATAATGGGATTCCTTGTTGCCATAATTTTTCTTTCCATTTTTCTTGTCAACATGAATGACTTCTCCAATGAATCTGGTTCCCAAAGGCGAATCTCATGTTAGATTTTATCTTTTAAGGTCCCTATGAACACATCAATCCTATGGTCCTCTGGAATATCTTTTACCCTTATATTCAGTTTTTGGAAGTCCTCAATGTGCTCCATCATTGAACCCTTTTGTTTGAGATTTATCAATTGGCTAAAAAAGGGTGTTGCTTTCTGTATCCTCATAATGCACTATCATTTAATCCGTAAAAATAACCGAAGTGACAATTTGTTTATGAGAGTAGAGCCATTGATACGATACAAACTGATTTGGTTCCAAATATAAAGTTGCAATGCTTACCTTTTGTGTGTTTTACGCATTATGGAGATAACAAAATTGCTCCATCTATAGTATCCATGTTCCAGTATCCTTGCCATCAAACATTCTCATATTGATATTTGGAACATGGTGGTTCTTTGATCCGAGGTTAGAGTCTATGATATCATGATTAACATTTATTTTGTTCTCATCATGAGTTTCCTTCACTACCCTTTCATCATTAGTAAGCATTTATTGTAGAAACTTTATCAAATTTGACTTCAAATCTATCTTCAAATCTTCCTTGCATTTCTTTAAATCATCCATCTTAGCTTCCATGCCATCCATATTAGCTTCCACGCTATCCATCTTAGCTTCCACGCCGTCCATCTTAGCTTCTATGCCTTTCTTTAAATAATCCATATCAGCTTCCACACCTTTGTTTAAACCATCCTTATTAGCTTCTACATCTTTCTTTAAACCATCCATCTTATTTTCTATCACTTTTTGTGCGAGTGAAATTTGTTGCACTTGGTCTCGTAATTTTTATATATCATGTTGCATTTCTTCCTCTTCTGCATGAGTCATGCTAGAGCTTTCTGGTTGCTTACTAGGTGTTTCCATTTTATTTCTTCGAGGCATTAGTTACCGATAATAATGCTTCACTATGCCATTTTCAAACCAAGCTTACGCAAAAATTGAAAAAACACTACACACGATTTTTCACTTTGTAGGAGCTCGATATTGAATCTGGTGTATCTCTATAATTTTGGATCTCCCAGGTCTAAACTTTCTTCCTGTGGTAACCCTCTGAGAAATCTTTCTAACCCCACAAGTCTAATCAAGATTGGATTCTCCAATGAATAATTATCCCAAATCTCCCATAATGACCTGAGCATATATTAGTTTAGCAGAGAGAACTTGTACAACATGATGTGGGTCACTGTTTCAACCTTAGTTTCTAAAAATAATACCAAAAAGAACTATAGTCTGTCCTCTTTTTGTAAATTCTTACATAAATTCAATCTGATGCTTAGAGGGAAAGTTATGACGATTTTCCCAAGGTGACTTGTTTGGAATGTAATTTGGGGGTCTGCAAAGACCCTAACTTCCTTAGATTATATCTTCGAACATATAGTGATACAGGATCTGCAATTCAGAGCTGAGGTTTTGACTGATCTCTTCTCAAATGGGTTTCTTTTTTAGCTTCTAAAACTTCGTATCGAAAGAGTTATAGGGAAAATTCCATGATGACCTATTTTAGACGAAATGTTGGAGCTTGCAAAAACCCTAACCTCCATAGATCATATCTCCGAAACTAAAGCGATACAAAATCTGCAATTTAGACCCGACGTGCAATGAGATTAGTCTCAAATGGTTCTTTTTTAGCTTTTTAAATGTCGCATAAAAAACGTTATAGTGAAAATTCCATGATGACTTGTTTGGAGCAGTGAAACCCTAGAATCAAAGCTTTGATACCAAATGTTATGAAACCAGCTCACAAAAAGATAGGAAAGATAGATCAATGCCTTAGAATTCAACCTCTTCAAGGGGGAAACCTCCTTTACATTACACAAATGAACAACTCTTGGATGATTCAAATGACAGAAGTCTAAGGGGTCACAATATAAACAAGTCGGCCTAACAATAATAAAATAATGGCACAAAGATAACAATAGATGGATTCTATGGGGCACAATAATAACAATATGGGGACAATAGGGGCACACCAATAACAATAATGGATACAACGAAAACAGTAATGGGGGAACCACTAGTATTATAGGGACCTAACATTTTTCTACCCATTTTTGTTTCTTTTCTAATGATAATCTTAGTGAAAGAGGTAATTTAGACTCTCATCGTTTGTATTGACATTGAAGTGCCCCACCAATGATTTAATTTTTCCATTTTTTTATTTCATATAAAATTTCTTCCATTTCCTTTTCATTTGTGGATTTCATTCAATCTGTTCCTTCGAATTATTTACTTCAAAATGCAACGATCTTCTTTCTTGTGTCAACGCTACTCTAATTAATTATCCTAATGCATTATATTTGACTATGAATGTTTTAACAAAATAAGGTGTTTCCAATATTGGTGTGGAGGACATGGTATCCTTTAAGAGAGATAATGCCAAATTAGAATTTTCATTCCATACAAATGAAATTTTCTTGAAGATAGATGTGAGTAGGCATGCAATTCCAACATAAATCTTAACGAATTTATGACAATATCCTATAACACCCAAAAATACTCTAACACATTAGATGTTTCTAGGAATAGGCCATTTTGTAATATCTTATATATTTTAAGACTCCACCTTAACCCCTTTGAAACAATATGACCCAAATACACTAATTATTGTTTCCAAAGAACATGATTGGATATTTTAACATACAACTGATTATTCTTAGGATATTTTTATAAATGTATACACATTCTTAAGGTGTTTTTCACATGATTTTTTATATAACTATATCATGAAAGAAAACCAATACACATTTTATAAAATTAGATCTAAAAAATTCTCGTTGAAATGTAAAAGGAGGACTAGTCAACCCAAAAGGAATAATCACGAACTCATAGTGCCCTTCATATGTTATAAAATTTATTTTGGTAATGTATTTTTTATTTTAATTTTATCTCATTGTGTCTTGATTTAATATATATCTTCATAAAATAATCCACACCATGAATCTCATGTAATATCTCATCGATATTTCGAATAGAGAATTTATCCTTAACTGTCAGTTTATTTAGATCTCTATGGCAAGGACACATCCCCCAAGCATTATCTAATTCTTCTCACCATCATTGTCATAAATAAAAATTAAGTCCTATAGGTTGAATTATACCTAAATCCATAACATCTTATCCCATATTCTCAATCTCCTCATTTTGTTGATGAGGATATCTTTAAGGAATTTGTTTAGGAGGAGTACTTCTAGGTAAGTGTCCATTTTATGTTCATGGTCTCTAGATGGAGGTATCCCTTTAGAAATTTCATGGAATACCTTATAGTACCCTTCTAATATCCATTTTGATTCTTTTGGAACATTTTCGTTTTCTTGCATTACTTCCAGAGAATAATGTCCAACCACAACTTCATTGATACTATTTTCTAAGAGGTTTCATGTTCTATGAGTGTTGCTGACTTGAGAAGGTGCGAATTGTAAACCTATTATTTTATATTCAATTCCTTCTAATTCAAATTTCATCATTATTTCCTTATAATTTGTAAAAATTCTACTTAACTGATATGTGAATTTTCATTGATATTCCATTAGACAAGTTCTTAAAAAATATATGATAAAGTTGATTGAAAATAAAAACTTTATACTACAAGGGCAAATTTTCCTTAGATTCTTGGATTTATTAAATTATAATTTCTTCTTGTGCATTAAATATGAACTATAAAATATAGATTAAAAAAAAAACCATAATCATACAATATACACTTTAGGAAACCCTTATAGCCGAAAACATAGCTGGAAGTTGAGGCTATTATCCTCTTTTGTTCTCTAAATAGAAATAGATGCAAGGATAAAGGATTGAGCCTTGTGGCCCATGGGTTTCTATAGAATAAAACAAATCTCTATTTTATGTCTCTATATCTACTTGCAACTAATCTTCTCATCTATGGAACAAAATGAACTTGAATAGTTTGGAAACCCTTTTCCACTTAGTGGCTTGATTATAACATATCCTAATAGCCTGATAGTGGTTAACTCTAACTGCAATTCTTAACTAGATATAAAAATTTATGATTATAGAGTCTTATTCATAATTTTCATGTGGGTATCCTCTTTTCCATGAGTAATAGTGTTGACATGGCATACTCTCCAATCATGGTGGTCAAACAGGAAGGTCAAAAGGAAGAATAAATCTTTATGGGTCCTACTCAATATTATTGATAAAGCGGATGATTATTTAGATCAAATAATCGACAAAACAATTGAGCCAAATCGATTCCAAAAATTGCTTGGAGATAGGAACTCCCTTAACAATTATAGAACTGAAGCTTTGGGTCGGTATTGGGTGGTGTAAATTATGTATACGAACTCCATTTGCGGTAGTTATTGTTCCATTATAAAGGTATATAAGTGTAGAAAAACACTAGGGGGTATCATGGAAGAGAGATTTTTGGCCCTGAAAAACTTCAATAAATTCCTCAAAACTTTCTTTGGAAGGTCTAAAACCCCAATTTTCTAACTTTGGACCAGTAGTAGAAATGGTCATGTGAGTTGATTCCTCAAATTTTTAAGCTCTAAGAGAATTAGTATGGATGAAAATTAATATAATGATCCAATCTAAATCACTAATGTTATCAACCCTTAAATCCCTAGAATAACATCTACAACTCCATTGGGAATTAAATACATTGGTATTTCTAAACTATATTCTATCATGATTTGTTTGATATTTTGGAATTTTCCCACATAATGAATACTTTTCCCATCACTAACCAAAACTTGAAATATTTTTCATTGGATAGAAAAATTAATTACAATTCTCAACAAATATTTTATGAGTGAAGTTATGGGTGCTACCCATTACAATGACCTTAATTACCTTTTCTTATTAATGTATTCTACAATATTAATGGCTTGAGGTTTTGACAAACCCATCAATACATGAACTTATAAATCACACCTATCCGAATCAATTTTTTTCATAACATAAACATATATTTCATGATATTTTGAGTTTAAAATTTACTCCTAATTGATTTGTATGGATGCCTCCATTTCCTAATCATCATTATTTTCCAATGTGAATAATTTTATTGTCTGACATTTATTTCCTTTTCACCATTTAGTGTTACAACCAAAGCATAATCTTCTTTTATTTCCTCCTGAATTTTATTTTGTCATATTTTAGTAGGTTGAGGTACATTGACTTAAGAACCACAAAACTATCTATGATTAATGCATATTTTCCAATGGTATACATGTATATATCCATATTCTTGACTTGAAAATGATTACATTGTTTCCATAATAATTTTACGATGTTTTAGGAAAAACCCTTGTTTGATGTATGTTTTTAATCAACCCATATATTTCTCCAACCATATGTTCGTCACTTATGTTATCCACCCTCATGGATAAAAGCTAAATATGAATTATTATCTTCAACATGACGTAAGTTCTTGATTCTTGTCAATTTACTGGAGTAGTCTTGAACCCAAATTTTCCCATATTGTGCTTTCAATTATATTGTAAATAAACACCAAGTATAATGATAAGAATGAGGCTTCATTTTAACCACTCATTGATACCATATATATGGTTTTGTATCAAACTACAATGTTCCTATGGAAATCCTTTTCTTATCATCTTTAATATTTTGTAGTTCAAAATAATTCTCTAATTGGTTAACCTAGGTAAAGTCGTCTACTCTATCAATTGTTTTTAGTTCTACCTTCAAAAGGATATTACTTTTAGGAGAGCCCCCATAAGTAACTCCACTAATATAGCTAAATACACATGAGAAATGGTTAATATTAGAAATTAATTTAACAATAATAATACCTTAATTTTCATGAGTTCCTTTAGTTACATTATCAAATTATGTAGTATCCCATATAGGGCTTGTATTGTCTGTTTCATCTCCATTTCCATTCATTCCTTATTTTCATCCATCATATGTTCCAATTCATTAAAAATTTCATCCATATTATTTTCCATTTGTTTCTTATTTTCACCCATGTTTTGTTCCATATCCCCTTTAACTACTTCCTATGTCTATGACAATCCAACCTTTGTTAACATAGAACCACCTATTTCATTAACTTGAATCTCCAAATTGGATACCTAGTGTTGCGTGTATTCTTGTTCTTAATGAGTCATCATTAAGACATATAGATGTATAGTTCGTGAAGTCTTTATTGGAGTTCCCTTTAGATCCATGTGAACAAATAATGATACTTCTATTTTCATATTTATCACAAATTTTTAATTTCCAAAAGTATAGTTTCTAATAAAACGTTATGTCCATTGTAAGTTACATACCTTTCAAAACATAATTTAGAGAGTCAAAGCATGATTGATCTTTTTCCTAATGTATTTTTGAAATTTCAGCTCTTTTTAATCTGAAACTTAGGTCTATAGTATTATTACATGAATGCTTAAATTCTTGAAAATTTCACTATCTAAAACACCACCAGGAAAAATGTATATCAAAATTCCCAAATGATTTATTTGATATTTATTTCAAGTTTAGTCAAAATCCTAGACTCCACAATATATATAGCATGAATTATAATGGTTCAATTTCTAAAAACAAATTCACATATCATTTACTATGTCTCCACGTGATTTTGAAAAATTCATAGGATGAAACTTCCTTCAAGTTTGTTATAGTGGAAATTCTTGGATGAATCCTTTGAAATTGATTTTAGATTAGTCATAAACCCTATCCTTCATAGGCTATATCAATAAAATTATATTGGACATGAACCTAAATTTTTTACCATGTTTATCCTAATATACCTCCTTAGTATCCTAAAAATGTTAGTATTTGATATACCAAAAATAATTGTAGTAGAAATACAAGATGAATTATTTAAAATGGATTTCAAGATTAACAAAATGAACCATTCAATTGGAATTTTAACCACTTGTACTTCATATTAGGTCTCAGTTTTACCAATATTTTTCTCTCTAAAACTTCCTAGAAAGAATATTATAGCAAAAATTCCAGGTTATCATGATTAATGGAGAAAAACCATTAGATTTTAAGCTCTATCAAGAAATGTTATGAACCAACTATCTTGAAAATGATAAAAATTCAATGAATATCAATCCACTTTGAGGGTCCCACATGATATATAATAGTCGGTGATGGAGTTCATTATTTAGGAACTATTTATGTACCAATCACTAGTGTAAAACTAGGTTGTGGGACTAACCAAAAAGAAATTCTACTTTTATGGGTAAATCTCCTTTTATAATAAATCCAATACAAAACACAAAATTAGATTCTTATACAAATTAATCTCGTTTATTATAAATACGAAGTAATTTAACATGATGTAATCTACTAATAGGAAGACCTAACTAAAAGTAAAATAATAATAAATATTTGTTAGGGCCTTAATAGTTGAGCACCCTAGACCCCCAATATTTATTCCAAAATTTATCACTTAATGCAAGCTAGGCATTTGAAATTCTATGAAACATCCCACACTCATCATACGTCAAACCCATACCCCCAAAAAATAAAATGGTTTTTCAGTGGGGTGGGAACCCCTGCCCATCATATATACACCATACTCTACTATTGATTTAGAAATATATTTGGTTGAATACGTTGGGGGTGAGGGTACTTTCCTCTCCTACCACATAAACAAACATAATGAATAGAACCTTTGGGAGTGAGAATGGGGGGGAGGATGTGAAACCATTTTTTGACTCAAAGAAGCACACTTTCAGAGTGGGGATGAGAATCAAGGGCCCCGCCCCTTCTATTAGTCAAAGGATAAAAGTGGGGAGTATCCTTGGGAGACGGGATGGGGTGATAGGGGAAGCCATCTATCTTGCCACTTAAAAGAGTGGACTTTAGGAGTGAGGATAAGGGGTAAGGGTGTTAGCCCATCCCACCACTCAAGGGAATGAAAAGTTTACCCTTTGAGTAGTGGGAGGTGTGGGTACCCCACAAGGGCTTCACTAGGGGAGAAATACCGTGCTATGTGCATTCATATTTGGGGATATATATTGAGGAAAAAATGACATAATATATTGAGCATTTAATAGGGGGTAAAGGGTTTTTATTTTGGAAAGTATAAGAAATAGAGCTCAAAAATTATGAAAAAATATAAAGTGGTATAAAAAATGCTAATGAAAAACTTGGTACGTACAATATATAGTGAAATTAATTTTTTTTTTAATTGGGAAGGTGTATTGGGTTTGTATTGGTATGGAGTTAAATAATGTGATTTTTAGAGGTATTTTCCAATATGCAGTCAAATTAGGGGTATTGTTTAGTATGCTACAAACACACATGATATGTCGGAGGTTCATTGAGTGAAGCCTCCATGGGGTACCATAATGCTCCATCCCCACTCCCAAAACCATGACTCAATGATTGATTACTTTTGTAGTGTAAACAAGAAATAGGAGTAGTTTCTTTTCCAAAAAATACAAATTTTCCACATGGGAAGAGGGCTTGATTTTGGGAATTAACCCCTTGATGATAGATTTGGGAATTCATATGAGGGGTTTAGGGTGCCTCTACCTCCAACACACAGGAAAAAAAAAAAAAAAGACAAAAAACAAACAAACAAACAAACAAACTTGTGGCATGGGGAGGTTTACAAGGGGTCAAATTCCCAATATGCGCCTCCCACCGCACAAATTTAACTTTTTTGTTGCATGCATGCATACATAAATATATCATGTTTTATTTTTTAAGTTATTTTTTACTTTGAAAGAAAATGTTATAGATGTATTTTTATTTTTATGTATGGAAATAAAAAATTTGCATTTAAAAGAAAACACAAATTTCCATTAATTTTTCTTAAAAATGGAGATAGACTATGAATTTTATTTTTAAAAATTATGTTGTGTTTTATGAAAGGAAAGTGTGTGTGTGTGTGTGTGTGCGAGATGATGATTAACATCCACTAAGATTGAATATGATCAATTGGATCATAATAAGATAAGAAAATAATTAGAACTATTTAGAATTTTATTTATGTTATTTTGTTTTTTCTTTTTTTTTTCTTTTTTTTTTTTTTGTTTTTTTTGTTTTTGTCTTTTTTTGTTTTGTTTTGTTTTGTTTTGTTTTTGGTTTTTTGTTTTTGTTTTTGTTTTGTTTTTTGTTTGTTTGTTTGTTTGTTTGTTTTTTGTTTTTTTTTTTTTGTTTATCAATTATTTTGAAATTTATATTTAATCTGAGTATGAAATAGGCAATCCATAAAAATGTATTTTTAATCTTCAACCATATTATTGTCACAAAGGTTATACAATCTTTCATCACGTGGAATTTTGAAATTGGCCAACACTAGATTCACTATAGAGCTCATGATAATTTTTTTTTTTATTTTAGTTATGTTCATTTAATTCTTTACACTAAAGATAGAGATAAAATTTTTCTTTTTAGGATTTGGGTTAAGTACCTCCTTATAATATCTTAGGTTAATTTCCCTGTATAACTCTTTAGCACCGCACAATTTTTTAATTGAAGGTTTTATATAATCTCATCCATAATAGTCATCTTTAGAGGTTTATATTTCAAATCCTTATTTGTATTTAGCCTCAATAACCTTTGTCCCAAAGATAAATTTAGATGAGAATTCAAAATTTTAACCTTCGAATATGAATACCATGAATGAGACTTTGGGAATTCTTCAATCCAATTCTTCCTATAGAAAATTTGCATCTACCATTACCTCACAATTTCTCCTTAAATTTCAACACAATAATGTTTTTAATATTATCTTTATTCTGCCCAAGGGGCTTTGGATTGACGGTGAATGGGTGCGCTGTTAAGTCACTCCTTGCGATAGGTCACCGGTTCAAATCCCCCGTGGGTACTTAGGTTAGTCTTAACGTAGAAAAAAAAAATATTATCTTTATTCTCCAAAAATGATCTCCTCCTTTATACCCTAATGGTTGAACCAAGAATCTTTATGACATTCCTACCTGAGTTGAAGCTTGTTTTGGCTAGAGTTAGAAATAATTTTAGGAATCCTCTTGTATTCCATGTTGTTTAACCACTTCTTATACATAACATAGTAATTCATAACCATGCTTTCAATGGGGGAAACACTTGCTTCGATGAGGATGATAGTATAAGGTTTATTTCCCTTAATATTGGGATTATATGTTATAAATTACTTTTCTATATGTTCCATCTTCCTCCCTGACTCTTTAGAGATACTATGTACCGAAATCTCACATAATAGGGGTGCCGAGAGTCGTATAGTGGAGTTATCCATTTATACATTTCTCAATGATATATTTATTATTGAACTTGTGATGGATATCAATTCAATGATATCTAAATGAAGGAACTACCTCCAAGTTTTTTTCCAATATAAAAAAGAATCGGATGTGATATTTATAGATTCAATTATCATGACTTTAATTTTTTCAATATTAATAGGCATACCCACTCTATAATGGAAATCACGGAGGATTCTTAGTTTCTTGAAAGTATCATAAAGACTCCTCAATAAAAAAGCCTATCATCATCATAAAGAGGAACAATGAGGACTATACTACTGAGAGTGAGGCCAACACAACCTACTACTTCCAAATAATTTTCTAACTTATCAATGTATATGTAAAAATCAACTTCTCATGAATAACCTTTAATTGCCATAAACTTGGAAATAATTCTATTATGCAACATTCATGCCACAATAACCCTCAACTCAATAGGAACCTTTATCCCTTCCAAACTCTACCAAAAGTTCGTCCTAAGAATAGTGCCAAAAAGTTTTTCAAAGTCAATGAAACAACAAAGGATATTGTTTTTTTATTGTAATATGCTTTTGCAATAATCCTATGAGTAACATGTTGTCCACAGTAAAATGATATCTCTTAAAATTGGCGTAGCCTTTAGTTCTTTTATCATGGATTGTTAGCGCAAAATTATATTTTGTTTTCTAAATTATTTTTTAAATTATTTATATAACTCTTATAAAATATTTAATATAAATTGAATAATTATTTTTATGGTTTTAAAATAAAAGAAAATTAAAACAATTTTTTTTTTTTTTTTGTATTTTCATTAATTTTGCTTTAAGAGAGATATGATTCTTTCATTTCCTTTTTTAAAATGATGATGTTATGTTCCTTTTCTTAATTTTTTTTTGTCCATTTGAATGTTCTATCTTCTTCTTTGTGTCACTTCTTTAGCTTTTCCTTTCTTCATTTTTATGATTTTTTTGACACAATACGAAGCTTTAAAGTTATGGTTTCTAAAGTATATCAACTTTAAGCTAAAAAAAACAAAGGCTATTACTGATAGTTTACTTGTTTGTTTGTTTGTTTTTTTCATTTATTTTTGTTTATCTTTTTGCTTCTTTTTTTTTGTTTTTTGTTTTTTGTTTTTTTTTTTTGTTTTTTGTTTGTTTTTTTTCGAGATGTTAGTCTTAAGATTGTAGCAACTACAAAACCCTTCAAAATTTTGGCCTACATCTGAATTTCAGAGCGTTCCTTGGTTTTTCCACTTGATGGTTGAAAACACTTGAGTTCATCCCATCAGCTCTGGTCGTGTTACCCCTTTTTCTTGATCAACAACCGATCGTCTTTTGGAATGTTGATTTCCATTTCATGCTTGCGAGTTTGTTCATGAAATTTTGAAGGTTTGTCTTTGTGTGCATGATTTGTTTTTTCTCTGTGAACGTCTATCATAACCACATACAAAGTTGAATGCACTACTACCGCGGAAGTGTCGTCGCGGTCGTTCGAAGACATATCTCAAGTGTCTCACTTGTCACTCTCAACGTTTGAGTCAGTCACACTAAGAACATGCTTGTCTTGTTAGTTTGAGGTGTCTTGTCATCGAGTCATGCTAAGTGTGTGATCAAAATGTCATGTATGCACAAGTATACTTTCCTTCATACTTAGTCATTTTTTCTAAAATATGTGGACCGGACGATCCTCCTTCAATCAAAACCTGATTTTAGTGAGCTAACCGAGTCTCCCAGAACTGCATAGAAGTTGTCCCAAAACTCAATCCAATCTGCATTTCCTGCAATATCACCCATCAAGAGTCTCGCTGGTCAACCAGAAAAATTGACTTGAGTTGTGACCTAGAGCTGCACTGGTTCCTAAAATTGCGCAAAAATTGTCTATCCTACATTCTTTGCACTGCTTGCAGAAACTGCGCATACATGTGTGAGAAGCCTCTACTGCCTATCACTGCATTGTCCTGGGAAATTTCACAAATATGAAATATAGGCCCCCTGCTAGCCTACTCTACTCTCCCTTAGAATATTGTGCTATTTTGATTGTCACTTGCGCTACTGGCTCGTTCTACACTCAACCCAAAAAATGCTCAGTTTTGATCAGTAGCTCCTATAGCCTGATCCTGTCCTCCTCTTGAAAAATGCACATATTTTCCTACGAGTGTCCCCTACTGCCTGCTTTATCTTCCCTAGAGAAAGTATCCAGATCCCAAACAGATGACCTTCCTAGTGATCCGCTTGAAAATTTTACATATTGACCCAATAGTTCCCTGACACCCTGCTTGGTCTTCCTCCTGGAAACTACGCAATTATGCCTCCCAGCCAAGTTTTACCCCACAACTATCGTTGTTGTCCCAAATTTCATAAATATGCCTCGGAGTGACATCTTCGCAGTTTTTCCCAACAATGCCTCAAAGCCTTATATCCCGGCCTAAATTGTTCTCACCGTAGTCTTAGTGCCTTGTACCTCTCATAGTCACCTACACCGAAACGGAAAACAATGCATGATGTTAGACTGGGAGATTTCAGGATTTGATGTCATCTCATCATGAGTGATTGCATGAACAAGTACATTGATGAATCATGGCACAACGATGAATAGGATGAAGAAGGGGTGCATGTTAGAAGACTTTCTCACAGTTGAACAAATTCATGAAGCACATCGAGCAGTGGGCGAAAGGAACACATACACATGCACCATGAAGAAAAGACCAAGACCATCGAAGACCCCATGCATTTTCCAATGTGGAGGTGAATACATGTTACACTGAGAGCACACCATCACTCAGCAGCATAGCAGCTCGACATTGACAACACAGTCAGCTAGTACATGCCAGCAGTGTCATGTCGAGTTGTGTCATGAGTTGTCTCGGACACATCACTACTATGAGCCATACTTGTTGTAATCAAATGTAATGTAATGTGAAATTTCAAGAGACACACATATGAAGTTAAAGAGTCATGTAAGTCGAAAATTCACAAGAATTAAAATGGTCGTGAGGGAAGTCAAAGACTCACAATGGTCAGTTATTCTCCCTTCACTATATATAGCCCCTCATTGTATGAGCAAATGAATTTTCACCTTGGCTTCTCCCACATAGCCTTAAGATTCTATAGTTTATTCTTTGGGGAGTGAGGAGTGGCTCCAGTGTCCCACTATTGGGGCTAGTGATGTATGGTGTACAACTGTGTCTTGGAACTTTTACTTAATTCAGAAGCCTATCTCAAGTAAGCATGTTTTCACACATGTTTTGTATCCTTTTGTAAGACTATTCTTTAAATGTTCTTAATGGATTTTTTCTTAACCTATACTAAGATAATCGAACTAATTCGGTTATTTTTTTACTTACATTGTTGAAGATTTGTTGTATTGTTTATCACTGTTGTCTCGTCCATGTGGACTACTCTACTCGATATTAGACAAACCATCTTTGTGTTTTCTTGTTTTTAACGACCATTACAATCACGTGGAATACTCTGCTAGATAGTGTACCTGTTTTCCCTCAAACTTTGGTTTTCACGAGTACCGCATATCGTGTGTACTATTTCGCTAGATGTTGGATAAACCCTTGTTGTTGTTCGCGTGTGTTTCTTCCTGGGTTACTCGTCACCTCGTAGACCCGAACAAAAAATTTCATATCGTCACCTTTGCTTTATCTGTCCCATCACTCGTTAGTTTTCCAAAGCTATTGGACTAATTCTAGGAGTACACAATATTCCATCTTCAAAGAGGAAGCAAAAGACTAGACCCATAGGAGTGGTAGTATCATTTGTTGAAGAATTAATCGTTGCCACTCTTGAAGATCTGGTAGAAGTTGTTGAGATTGAAGAAGAACCTCCTAATTTCCTACAAGGATAGGAAGTTAACAATCACTCTTGGGATCAGGTTTCGATGAAGGCAATAGAGGGGAAGGAAACAGAGGATGCAAAGGCAAAATGAGCCAATAGATTCGGAGGTCGAACCATTTGATTCAAAAGAAGAGGAGGAGTATGAAGAAGAAGACAAAATGGTCTATCAAAATTTGGAATGGATGAAACAGGGCCCATTAGTACTCCAAGGTGTCTTACACAGGATGCCAAGGTGTGAAAAGAAGTTTTTAATGAAGTGTGAGCATGAAGGAGGAGTGAAGGGAGAAGACCATCTAGACATGTTCTACCTACATCTACAGACAGTCGAGGTATGTTACGACGATGTTGCATGTATATTGTTTCCATGTACCTTGGATGGTAGAGTAATTGTATGGTACCACAACCTTCTTGTCAACTCCATTTAGAACTGGGGGATGTTCAACAAATTTTTCCTCGAGAAATTTGTTGATGACAAAACCCTTGTCGTAATTTTTCAAAGAATTGGGTAGTCTTAAGATGGAGGAGAAAGAGAAAGTGAAAGACTTTAACTAGAGGTTTAACTGTATCCTGAACAAGTTCATTACAGACAACAACCCTCATGACTCCATCATAGTTGACTACTACACATTTTCACTTCTAACTAGCATTGAACATTTCGTCAAGTGAGTTGTGAAACCAACACTTTCCAAAAATTTCCAAGAAGAAATTGATGTGGAGAAAGACCTATGCCCTGTTGGAGTCATTATATATCATGAAACGTATAAGGAATCCAAATACATGGGAAGGAGGCCTTATACTGTTGTGATTAAGGTAAAGGAAAAAGAAAAAATTGAAATTGAGACCCTTACTTGTCTCCTCAAGTCCTTGACAACTGAAGTAGTAGAACTCAAGCAACGGACAATCGAGACGACAGTAAGTAGCAAACCTCTCAGTTTTGTGCGCAATAAGAATATGACATCAAGTAGCAGTAGTAGCCACCCCGTTAAATTTGCATAGAGTTCAAACGTTGTGTTCCAAATAGACCTTATTGTGAAGGATAACTTCTGTGAGTTCCAACAGGAATGCCATTCAGAGAAGATCTATCTAGATTGGAACTGAATTATGGGCACCATGGCTTCAAGGATGAATGATCATTTTAGCGCTAGTGAGCTCTTTTAGCTAGAAGATGAAGATGATGAATAGGGTGCTACATCTAATTAAGCTTCAAGTTCTAGGCATTTGGTTAACATGTATCAATGTATTAATTCTTCCCACAAGAAAACAACCACCGAGAAGGAGCCCCCAAAACATAACAGTCGATACAATTTGAGAAGTCAAGGGGCTCCTACTATGATTGAGCTACTGAAAGAGAAATTCAAACAAATCTTAAGAAAAGATAATACATCAGCATCCTCAACACAAAAAACATAAAGAAAGTTTAGGAATATAGCAACAATGAAAGATATGTCCATGAGAAGAAAAGTTCAAAACAATCCACTGGACAGTACGGACACAAGTGTTCCCCCATATAACTTAGTAAGTCTTGCTACTTTGGACTACAATATTGTTGTAGACATGAATAAGACCGATGCCAACATCTCTCTATATGATCTTCCAAAACTAAGGGGTCAACGATATATTATTTTGCGCGCACTAGGGAAAACCTCCACAAACAATGTTTCCTCCTCCAACAAGAACCAAGTAAGTCTCCCGGATCACTCGCATCAATACTCAACATGATTTTCATGGAAGAAGCACACTCACTCTGCCCACCATTTTTGTTATCATTCGAAATATTCAACTTCAATATCCAAAACTATTTGATTGACTATGGCAAATCATTCAATGTCATGCCACTCTCCATTTCTAAACAGATCAATGTGCAATCGAGTAGTACAACTGCGCAGATCATCCAAATTGACCAAACATGTGTACCAACCATTAGTGAACTCCAGGATCTGATCATCTGGTTATCATCTAACGAATGAGTTCACCAGTGCATCAACATTGTGGTTGTGGACATCCCAGAAGCATATGGCTTATTGCTCAGCACAGACTCATCCAACAAGTTGCAAGGATATTTTTCTATAGTCTAGTCACACCTATGGCTTTCGTAACAAGGCAGAAGCAACTAGATTAGGGTCTTTTTGGATAGATACATGAAACACAACATTACTCCCTTGAATGGTTAGAATTTCATTCTAACTGCACACAATGTTATGAGAGCTGATTTCTATTGGCCCACATTGTTTAAAGATGCACACACTTATGCCCACAAGCGCTCGGTCTATCAGCGATGAACCGATAGAACTCGAAGGTTAGCAGCCCCAATGCAGCCTATTAGAGTGGATGAACCATTCCAACAGTGGGGCTTAGACATAATTGGGGAAATCTTCTCGAATTCATCAAAGCAACATAGCTACATTCTGACAGCTATAAATTACTTCACGCAGTGGATGGAAGCAATTCCACTCAAACAAGTAAATGACCAGGAAGTCATCAGCTTCCTTTAGTAGAACATCATCTCAAGGTTTGGCATTCATGTATCACATATTTTTGAGAATGCAACTTACTTCTCTTCGTTGAAACTTTATGATTTTACATTGCAATATGGTATTGTGCTTAAACATTCAGGTGACTACTACCCATGGGGAAATGGTCTGGTTGAACCTATAAGCAAGAATCTAATCCGGATCATAAAAATGACCATTTACTCTAAGTAGTGAAACTGGCATTCCACTCTAGTGAATTCACTTTTGCCTAACTGAGTTACACCAAAGTTCTCTTTGAACACATATGCATAATTCCGTGTATAGGTGTCATGTGGAAAGAGTTATTTTTGCGAACAAACCTAACCTCCGTAGGAGTCTAAGACTCTCTAGTGACAAACAAACCAAACAAGAGCAATCCTTCTCTAAACACACATTATTCTATGAGAGATCAAGTGTTTTCCGATCTTACCTTAGGTCCAACGCTTGTTGTAGCAGTCCAGCCTTGCTGATCCAGATGAGCTCCTCCTTCACTTTGAAACCTGCATACACTAACAATCAAACGATTACATAACACCTGAATATTCCATAAAACAAAGCATATTCAACATATAGACCAAGGAGTATATGAAACAATTCATTAACAACAAATCATTGAGAAGAATGGACTTATTTGTATTAAGGAAACAAAAAAGAAACCATTACAACCTGAGCCTTGGTGTTGTGCAAGTTCCTCCCAGGGTCCAGCAAGATTTTCCTCTACTTTGACAAGCTCACCCACTTCCAATATGGCAACAAGAAAGGATGGTAATCTCTCCTCACAAGTTAACAATGGAAGTCCTAATTCCAGCAACATCTACCCTTTGGAATGTTCAGCTTTCAACCCCCCTCCTCTGGCCCAATGCCTGTATTTATAGTGTTCTAGAGGAAGTTATTCAGTTCCAACATCAATGGGATACTCCCTCTTTTGGATGGGGTAGCTCCTCTCTTGATGGGATAAGTTCCTCTATCATAGGGATGCATGAACCATCTGGAGGCGCTCAATACACGTCAAACATTCTTCTAGAAGGCTCTAGAAGTGACCACAAGTAACTTTTTAAAGATGAAACTCGCGCCTTTTGACCCTTACAGGGGTACGCACCCATCCTTTGGCTTACAGAGCGTACAAGTACGCAGGTACAGTGTGTTTGGAGTGCGTACACGCAGGCAAGGTAGAGAGAACCTGCGTACCCAGAGATAAACATGGTTTTAAGTGACTTTCTCTCTTTTTGAAGTTTGACATGAAGAGCAGAGGTATGAGGCTTGACAAGGAGGATAATATGACTATTGATGGAGCCATATTAACTGCAGATGGTCATGGTGACAAATTTCAGTGTAACAGATTGCCTCCTAAAGTACGAAGCCTGTAATAGATAAGGGTGTTAAATCATATAGGAAGGGTGAAGTACTTTATCATTTCGAGGATCATCTTGTGGAGAGCCCGGTCAGAACCTGCAATTTTTCAACACAAAATACATGTATAAGATCATATCATTGCTGAGGTAGGCATTCCCATACTCAGATCAAAACTTTAACTATTGGACTAACTATTCTGGTACAAGAATGATTTCATGATCCATCATAATTATAGACTCATGTAGACACAGTATGGGCGCAGCCATCTGTTTATGATGGTCTACAACATAATGAATACAAAACTCCTCGCAGCCTGGATGGTGGAAACTAGATCCAGGGTCTTCATTTCTGCTCCCTGAATTGGTACGATTCTAGCCATGTGAATAAATGAGTCGATGTCGAACATGGTAGAGACCACTTGATTACCAGTTAATGATGAAAACTATTAACAAGCATGAGAGAGACCACCATAATGTCAATGGTTCTCAAAGTACCCAGCACAATCCATGAGATGTGAATGAATGAGTCGATGTCGAACATTTCATGGAATCCTTCGATCGCAAGTCAATGATGAAAACTGACGTCGAAGGCGAGAAACCTGCCATTGAAGCATGCAGACTCAAAGGTACTGACGATTTCTAAGTCAACTCTCTAGATAATGTGCTGATGTCGATAGAAAGCGACCCGTCGCAGGCAAGCCCAGAACACGAAACCATAGTTCAAGTTGAAGAAATGTTGCTGCAAGGACTGACTCAATGATGACATGATGAATGATAGGTATTTTACAGTTGAATGTTTTGTTTACAGACTTCTTGAACACATAACGACACAACAGATGGTTTGGTGATAAATGACTCAAAGTCGACTCCCATAACCTGGCTAAGATGTTAAGTGATTTTGGTCAACTGTGAGGTAAAGGATTTCCCAACCCAGGTGAATGAATAAGTGTCGTGTTCAAGAGTGGTAGTAAGGTTTTATTTCTGAGACAAAAGGATATAAAATAGGCTCATTCTTCTCATTTTTCCCCCACCATTTCTGGCAAGTACCTCTTTATTTTTTACAAGCTTGAGGAGGATAACATATGCTTGTTTATAAGCTCATTCTTCGGATGAGTCCAACTTAGTTTTTTATTCGAACCCTAAGAAGGAGTGGTCTGTTCCTATTTGTAATAGAACAGATCCTTTACTGTGAAATTTTAATGAGTCCAGTATAGGAGAAACTCGGCGTTTTTCATATTTAGAGAGTGTGAAAAACTTAGAAGACTCCAGATTGGACTTTTTCGTAAATTTGTGTCTCCTAAGCCCAAAAAAGTATAAAATAATACCTAGGAGAACCGCTTGATCATGCGACCAAGGATATTTTCATAGTTAGTGTCTTTGACCTGAAAAGTAAAAAGCGATCAAGGACACGTCGTTTTACTTCCAATATCGAATTTGAAACGACAAAAATCCGGCAATCTTTTCCTGTTTTTACGGTCAGAAAAGGGCTATAAGGGGACCGTCTTTTAATTCCGTTTTTAACGAGTGTAAAAGAAACGCTCGGCAATCTTTTCAATTTTTAGGAGTCAGAAAAGGGCTTAAAAGATGACTCTGATGTCTGTTTTGTGAAAAAGTGACAAGTTTCCTTGAAAGTCCCTTTGTCCTGCACAAAAGCGAAACATTACTCATACCTGTTTAAGATGGGCAAAATGCATTAAAATGACCTTCCATGGTGAAAAATAAACAAAAATAGATTTATTTATCCAAAAAACCTATAAAAAGACCTTTTACCATGTTATTTTTACCATTTTACTGTTGAGGTAGAAAAAAGGGCTTTTGGCAAGAAACTTCCCGTGGACATTGCGGAAAATCAGACCGTCGGAATCGAGCGCCGTCACTTCTAGGTAATCCACAACATCCTCCTCTTCAATTTCATCCATTTAGAATTTGATTTTTAGCCTTAGTTTGATTTTTTGGGGGCATTGGGGTTTTAGGATGCGCTCCTCGGGGTACGCATGTGGCCCATGGGTAACCTGCGTACCCCGACTTTTTTCTCAAAGGAAAAAGGGTCGGGGTACGCAACCTACCTTCAGACCAGGTGCGTACTCACGCCCTGTTTCTGAAGGCGGGGTGCGTACCCTGTGTAAAGCGCACCCTCAAACCCCATCTTTCAAATTCAACCATCAAATATTGATTTTATGATTTCTAAGACTTAATTTTTGGTGTGTAGATTGCCCACCATGCTGGATTGGCGTGAAAGAGAGCATGAAGATGTTGATTCGGTCGCGTTGAATCATCAACCTACAATTGATGCATTGAAAGTATGCGGCCTTTACAAATACTGGGTCATACCTGGCATGAGGGCCCAGGTGCCATTTCTGGAGT
>APFE030146115.1:110479-192982 GCA_000404065.3 Pinus taeda
TCTCTTTTTGAAGTTTGACATGAAGAGCAGAGGTATGGGGCTTGACAAGGAGGACAATATGGCTATTGATGGGGCCATATTAACTGCAGATAGTCATGGTGACAAATTTCAGTGTAACAATAGGAAAAAGAAGCCATCCTTCCACCCAATATATACTTGCCTGCTCTCCAGCTATCACAAAAATCTCTAGGCGAGTCATGTCTATTGGTTCAGTTTAGGATGGACAAATTACATAAGTTACAGGAACAACAGATGAAAGCAAAAGAAAAAATTTCACTCCACCATAATTGTATCAAGAGATGGTTCGATCAAAATTCTGCAGGGAACATTAGCTTCCTTGTAGGTGACTTAGTATTGAAGTGGGATAAACCCCACTAAGATAAAGGAAAACATACAAAGTTCCAGTCCCTATGGATTGGTAGGTACATGGTTCATGAAAAAACTTGACCAACGCATGTATTGCTTACAATCACTTGACGGAAGGATTGAGAACCTTCCTGTCAATGCCCAAGATTTAAAATGTTATTTTCAATGATCTAGGGCTGCACCTCACCTATGTACATAGCATGATTACTTTTTGTTCAATTGTTTTACTTCTCTATTTTTATTCACATTTTTTTTTTTTTGTCTTTTCATTTTTATTTTCGTAATAAGTTTTGCCCTATACTTCTTTCTAGATTTTGAATAAGTATGTGTTTGAATTTAAAGAGTATTGTGACACTGCAACACTTGGATAGCCTTGTGTTTGTCTTCTTTGTGCTTGGTTGTAACTTTTGGCCAATGAAGCCTTGACGAAAAATACGATCCGTTTTTAAGGGAATCTCTAGTGAAGCCATGAACCTATGACCAAACTAGGAAACCCCATGATTGTACTCATTCTTCTGGTCTGTGTATTCACGCTTATCCAACTAGTAGAAAGGGAGAAGGGGAAAAATCTAAATGAGAAAACCTAAATCACAGGTCTTACATGCTTCTCTGAAGGAACAACCTCTTCTTCTCTCAATAAGTCGATATCCCTCTTCTGCCCCAAAAATAAATTAGTGCCTATGCACAATCTTCTTTCAAAAAATACAAAGGTGAAAAAAGAGAAAGGCTTCCTACATAGAGAGTTGAAGCAGGCAACTTCACCGGGGTACTGTCCAGGCCTGCTGGTAGAGGAGAAACAACAGAGATGAAAACTTACACTCTAGAAATCTTAAACTTGCGAACGAAATTACCCTTCTTAATTTTGAAACATTATGATCTAGATAAAAAATTTGTTGTGTTTGATTGAGTTGGTACAAGGTGAACCATGTTTGTCCATAGGGTAAGTGGGGAAGTCAAAGTAACCTACACAATAGAAAAATACTCCCTAAAAGGCCAAGGTCCTGTGCTAAAAATGAACTGAAACAAACAAGTTGGTATTCAACCAATGTGTCCTCAAGTGTTGTATGGGCTGCAACACCCTCAAAAAGTTTGGCCTACATCCAAATTTCGGATCCTTCCTTGGTTTTCCCCTTTATGGTTTCAAACATTCAGGCTCATCCCATGAACTCTGGTTGAGTTTTTATACCCTTTTGGCTTGATCGACCACCAATCATCTTTTGGCATGTTTATTTCTATATCATTCTTATGAGTTTTTTTCGACAATTTTGAAGGTTTTTCTTTGTGTTCATGAGTTTTTTTCACTCTGTTAATGTTGATTGTACTCACACACAAAGTTGAATGCACTGTCTCACAAGTGTCATCACGGTCATTCGAAGACATATCTCAAGCGTTTCACTTGTCACTCTTAACCTTTGAGCCAGTATCACTGAGCACATGTTTGTCTTGCTGGTTTGAGGTTCCTCGTCATCGACTTGTGCTAAGTGTGTGATCAAAATGTCATGTATGCACAAGTATAATTGCTTTCATAGTTATTCATTTTTCCTTAAAATTGGTCAACTGGAAAACCCTCCTTCAACCAGACCCAGATCTTAGTGACCCTATTGTGCTTCCCAGAACTGTGCAGATCTTGAGGTTGTCCACCAGGGCATCCTAAACTGTGCAATATTGGATGTGAGCCAACAGACTGTCTCCCATAATTGTGTAGAAGTTGTGCTTAAACCAGATCCAGGCTGCGCTTCCCACAAGATCACCCATCAAGCACCTCACTAGTCAACCGAAAAAACTAAATTTAGCTTTGACCCGGGGCTACACTACTTCCAAAAACTACGTAAAACTTGTCCAGCCTACCTACCTTACAGTGCCTAGAGAAACTACGTAGACATGTGTGACAAGCCTCTGCTGCACTATCCCAGGAAATTGTGCATATTTGACAGACAGGACACCTACTGGCCTGCTCTTCTCTCCCTCAAAAAATTGCGTAGCATTGAATGTAACCTACCTTGCTGCCCAACTCTGCATTCAACTGAGAAAATGCGTAGTTTTGACCAGTAACTCCTGCAGCCTGATCATGTCCTCCTCTCTAAAATTGTGCAAATTTTCCTGCCACTGCCTCCTGTTGCCCCATCTCTCTTTCCTGGAGAAACTACTCAAATCCCGGACGGATGACCTGCCCAGTGCTCCACTTGAAAATTGCACAGATTAGCCCAATAGTTCCTCGACACCTTGCTTGGCCTTCCACCCAGAAACTATGCAATTATGCCTCCCATCTGGGTTGTACCCTATAGTTGTCACTATCATCCTAGAGTGCCCAAATCTTCCTCTCATTGACATCTATGTAGTTTTTCCTGATAGTGCTCCAATGCCTCGCATCCATTCCTAAGTTTTGCTCTCTATAGTCTCAGTGCCTTGTCCCTCTCCAAGTCACGAACATTGAAATGGAAAATAGTGCATCATGTTAGCCTATGATATTTTTGGATTTGATGTCGTCTCATCATGAGTGATTGTAGGAACAGGTACATTGATTAAGCATGGAGCAATGATGAACATGATGCAGAAGGGGTGCATGCTAGAAGACTTGCTCGCGATTGAACAATGCACGAAGCAGATTGAGCAGCAAGTGAAAGGGACACATACACATTCACCATGAAACAAAGACCAAGACCATCGAAGACCCCGTGCACTTTGCCATGTGGAGGTGAAGACATGTTACATCGAGAGCACACCATCACTCAGTAGCACAACAACTTAACACAGACACCACAATCAGCGACTACATGTCATAAGTGTCATATTGAGCTGTGTCATGAGTTGTCTCGGCCACATCACTACTATGTGAAAATCCAGGTGACGCACATATGAAGTTAAAGAGTCATGTAAGTTGAACATTCACAAGAAGTCAAACAATCATGAGGGAAGTCCAAGACTCATAAGGGTCAATTATTCCCCCTTGGATATAATACCCCCTCATTGTATCAACAAACGAATTTTCACCTTGGCTCCTCCCACATAGCCTTGAGAGTCTGTAGTCTGTTCTTTGAGGAGTGACGAGTGGCTCCAATATCCCACTACTACGCCTAGTGATGGATGGTGTAAGATGGGTCTCGGAACTTTTGCTTAATTCATAAGCCTGTCTCAGGTTAGCATGTTTTCACTCATGTTTTGTATCCATTGGTAAGACTATTCTCTAAATGTTTGTAATGCATGCTTTATTAACCTGTACTAAGATAGTTGAACTACTTAGGTTATTTTAGTACTTACATTGTTGAAGATGTGTTGCATTGTTTATCATTGTTGTCCCATATGTATGGAATACTCTGCCGGACATTAGAGAGACCATCTTTGTGTTTTCTTGGTTTTAACGACCGTCACCCCCATGTGGACTACTCCATTGGATGGTGTACGTGTTTTCCCTCAAACTTTGGTTTTCACGACTGTCACATCTGTTGTGAAAAATTCTCCTAGATGTTGGATAGACCCTTTTTTTTGTTTATTTGTGTTTATTCCTGGGTTGGGACTATTCCCTCTCATTAAGATGCTCACTTCACTTCCCCCTTTTGAAAGTAAGAGAACCCAGACACATAGTTACATTACGTACTCACCAAGCATACTCACCTCACTTTATTGAAGTTACAACCAGAACACTCTCATGTGTTGAATAACAAGAGCTAAGAAAATATCTAAGATAATGGCAACTAGACCATCGTACCTAATGGGACTCCTACACCAGATGGTGTGAGGTCTAGTTAGGACTTCATGCCAGGGAGATCCCTTGAATGTTGGTGGGTCTAGCACCGTCAACACTACAAAAATTTCAAAAACCTTATCATTTAATCACTAGAAAAAAATTAGTGGTGGAGTGTCGTTAGGTGGGTGGTTTGTAGAGGATGATATTAGGAGAACCAATTTTCAATTATAGGGTTGATTTAAAATTTTTATTTCAGAAATAATGGTTTCCAAGTTCAAAGGTTTCAATGAAGTTTTAATTTTATCATTAGAAAGAACAGTGTTGTCATTAGTACCACTTTTCTATTTCAAGCTTTATTTAAAGGCTTTTGTCAAAAACATTACAAATATGTCAAGGTCATAGTTGCAAAAGGTGGAAATTGTATCCTTAGAAAGAGGGTGCCAGTAGTAGCACCACCTTTTGATATGACGGAAAAGGTAGCCATTAGATACCCCTTTCAAAAATTGTGAACTATAAAAGGATCTTGTCAACTTTGCAACTATGTTCATTCCTATGTTAATTCGGTTTAAGCAACATGAATTGAAGTAACTAACAATTTAAATCGTAATAGAGTAAATGTTAAATTATGAGTAAAATGCAATGAAAATGAATAAGATATCCACATAGAAAGTTGTATAAATTGTGATTGCATCACTTACTAAATTAATTAATTACTATGTGTCTGAGTGTTATGCTACACATCTAACTTGATCTCCTGCCATAACATAGAATAATTTACCTTGAACATCTTATGATGGCCATGTGACCTAAGAAAAGTGATATATAAAAACTCACATCATATTATATTTTTTTATTAATTAAAAACTTATATTTCCTTAAAATTGTTTCCATACAACATTCATAGTTTTTTCTACTCACCATCACTGTCTTCCACAAGGGAAACCAAAATGACAATCATGAGAGAAGTTGACTTCTGTCCAAACCATCAAAATTCTATAGTTGTAATTCAATTCTAGCTAGACTTCTTCGCTGTAATCCAATGATTTAATTTCGGTCCTTGTATTTTTCTTTGAGCACCATATCTAAGAGCATATTCATTTCTAATGGAGAGTGATGGAATCAAAGTATACGTTGGAACATCCTCTTGTGTGTCTAGGGTTTGAGGCCTAGCTAGCAACTTTCATTGGGTCCTAGATTTGGATTTCAAGTGGAGAAGTATAATGAAAAATAGAAGCAACATACTAGTCTTGAGTCTAAGAATGAGGTTTATTTGAGGGTCCATGACGTTTAAATCCACAATGAGATCACATTCACTAGAGAGGCATAATGTTTGAGAGTAGATAGGGCACAAGGTTGGAAAACCTAGAGAGGGGGCATAGGCCAGTGAACCAAGCACAACTAAACCAAGATAGACCCATGATGGGGTTTATACCCTATTCCCAGGCTAACTAGGGGATTGATTGAGATAGGAGTGATGAAGTGGTGGGTTAAGGGGGTAGCTCTAGGCAAGGAAAATAGACAGAATTAACCAAAACAATTCAAAAAGTTTAAATGCCACCAAGACATCCTACAAAACATAAAAGAAATTCCACCATGTAGAGAAAACCAATATAGAAAACTTGTAAAGGTTGTGCATAGGATGAGTTACAACTAATTTGATAGAACACTAGGCTCTAAAGTGTTCAGATTAAAGCACACCACTAATATGGATGTCACAAACTTCCATACTAGTGATCCCTAGGAACCCTTCCCTTCTCTAGAATCAAACATTTTTCAAGAGATGGAAGTGGTGAGATTCCATGTAAGGGGGCCTAGGCCTTCATAAAATAGTGAGCTAAAAATCTAGTGTCATGGTGGAAATATCCCACATGCATTTGGAAGTCAGCGTGTATGCACTAGAAACACTTGTGGTAGTGACAAGGAAATAACACTCAATGGAAAAGGTGTATGCCATCTTAATGCGATAAAATGTTAAGTTTGTTGGAATGTGTAATTGCATGGGGTGTGAAGGCCACACCATCCATGCCAACCAAATGCAAGGAGAGGTAGCATGGTGGTCGTCTTGCCCCCATCCATTCCCTTATTTTTTGACACCTAGATTGGGGAAAAACCCCCAATATATTGTTGTTTTTATGAAAAAAAACATTTTATCATAGCTTCTAGTTAAAAATAATTTCAATGTTTTTAATTTCTCTTGAAATTGTGATGTAATAGAAATTTTACTATTACCAATATTCTGTTAAGTTACCTCCTCCTCTATTCTTCATTGGTAGAAACAATTGGGTTCTTTATAGATTCCCCTCTTAAGTCATAGGTGTCTTTGAATGAAGTAAAAACAAAAGATAGGAAGCATATATTATTTCATGTTAGTTTATTTATGATTGCACACTAGGTACGTAATCATATCCATTCTCTTAATGGGGAAAACCCCACTTATATGAAGATGATGAGACAAACGATATTGATCTTGTTTTATTATGGTAAATTATAAAATAATTTGGGATTTACTCTGCCCCTCTTCATGATTTTTTAGATATGTCACAACCATAATATTTACATCTACATAATTTAATATGGTTTGTTATAATATCAAAAATTAGTTTCTTCCCTAAAAAGGAAGGCATCTAGTTTACAATTTTTTTCTAGACCAAAGTCGAATTTTCACCCTTTACTAATAATTTTCTCAATGATATAGTTCCATTTATTTTTTTTATGAAATTCAACTATATTTCCTCTAATTTATTATTGACATACACAAAGCTAACATAAAATATTCCTTTTCAATTTAATAATGATGAATTTTATTTTAGTAGAGTTTACTACCATACTAATGAAAGAATAAAAATCCTTGGATAACTTTTATTTTTTTGTGAATATTCCAGGGACGCTACAACACAAGAATAATATTATTAATGTAAATAATAAGGATTATAATTGTTCCAACTAGTGTAGTGTCAACATAGTCTGCTTCTTCCAAACGTGCCTCTACCATATTAGTGTAAATTCTAATAGGGAAAACACACAAGAGACATCCTTGCTTAAATCCTATATCACTATTATTTTCTTCTGACCAACCCTTTTTTCTCCTAAAATTAACAATAACATTCTCATACATTCTCATTAAAGAAATTATCCATTCAAATGGAACTTGTAATATTTCTAATATATTCCTAAGGTTAACTTGAGGTATTGTTTCATATGTTCCTTCTTACAATGAATGGCATAATGTATAGGATTGATTATAATATTAAAACATTACTTTTCAATAATCTTAAGGTTAACTATGTAGTCCATGGTAGAGCTTATAAAATTAATTGGAATTTAACCTTTTTTCTAGACATCCTAACCATGTGATAATTTATTTAGTTTTTGTGTCTGAAGGAATCGACAATTGGTCTGCTTTTGTACTCGTGTGACATGAGGTCGATTCCAACCACTACCACTATATTCCCTAGGTGCATATGTATACCCCTTTTGTAGACATAGGTAACTAGATAGATTTGAACCTCGAACGTCTATATCATAATATTTTCACGTCTACCACTGATTGGGTTTCCCCCTAATGGACTAAACATATGCTAATGTTATTTTCCAAAGTAATTACATATCATTCGACAAAAATAATTTTTATCATAATGTCCTTATATGACTTTTATTTTAATTTTTTTGTGACCCAGAAGAACCCAATAGCTTGTTGACATGTAACTACTAGCAAACCTCTAGTGTCTACGACCTATCCTCCTCTCTGTAAACCAGATCACAAATAGGGGTATTTGAATCTGGGTCTCTCAAGTTTCAACAATTTCACATATCTCGGATCAACAATTGACCTACCCCCTGGGACATAATGTCCTTATATAATTAAAATGGTTTTTTTTTTTGTTTTTTTTTTCTACTTATAAAGGTAGGAACAATGAAACATTGGATGGATGGTATTAGGAGAACTTTTCTAAAGGGGATGTGAATGTGAAGAATGATAAAAAGTTCTACAAATTTTAGTATTTGTGTTAGTGATACCTTTAGATGTATCAACCTTCCCTTTTTCAATTCATTTAACTCCATATGCTATTACTTCCAATGTAAAATCCTTTTAGTTACAATAAGAGTTTGAGATTTTTTCATGCCTTAATGGATTCACTATTTAAATTTACATTTTTTAAGGAAATGGTGTTATTTTCTTTAGTTTCACAAGTTAGAATTTGTCTTGTGGTTTTTGAGGATTTTGAAGATTCGTAAAAGGCTTTCCTCACTATTTTTTTAGTGCTTTTACACAATATCATATTACGGGTTGGCCATTTGTTTTTCCTTCTCTCTTTATTTTTTTTGGGTGAGGGAGGGGCATATTTATATTCCATATGAATAATATAGATGTCTTCATCTATTCCTAAGGGAAATCCTCATACTCAATAACTAGGCTTGATCCATTACAACAATGTTCATCATGTATGATCTAGATTCTCTCCACTACTAGAATTAACCAAGATCTCTTACTTTTGTGATGTTAGCAGAATTGCATGTGAAAGAGTATGAAAATCCACATGTACAAAATTTAAAGAAGAGGAAACATAATGAAATCCATCAAATCAAAAGACACAAACATGTTGATAACAGAGTTCACCTAGCGTGGGTTACGTCTCCATTCCTGGTGTCAAGAGTGGGGAGGCCACTTCATTAAATGCCACAAGATAATGATAAGTACATGGTGTATTCTCTGTCATTACAAGGATAAACTCCATGAGCTAGAGTGGCATCTCTCTCCACGAGACATTCTCCTATAAGAACTCTCACTCATATGGATGCTCCTTTAGTATGACAAGATGTCAAATTCTCACATGAAGTGGCATACAAGTATCCTCCAATAGAATGGTAATCAAGGATCTCAACATCAAAATCATCATCTTTGCAATTCAAAAGAAAGACATGGCACCACTTCATCATATACCTCCACTTTCAAGGAGGATTTGAAAATGCACAGCTTTGTTGAAGAAATGAACTACATTGCTGAATTTGTGGCATGAAATTGTGTCAAATGACTGTAAACATGATCCCTTTCAGACACCGGCACAATATGGAACCTCGCAAATCTTAAAGATTTCCTCTCACTGGTTGACTAGAATTATGCTTCTCAGATGAAAAATATGACTTCACCACTATGCTCCTTGCAAAAATCTGAGTAAAATTAGTATAAAGTTGGCTTCGTTTTGAAACCATCAAAATTAAGCTCTTAGGGACCCTTTTAGATTCCTCTTGATTCCACAAAGATTACTCTTTTCAGGTTGACTGAAGATATGCTACTCATATCTGAAAACTGATCATGCCATCAGACCCTTGGTGAAATTTTGGTTCATTTTTGTATAAAGTTGGCATGATTTTGTCACTGGGAAAATTTGCCCTCCAAGGAGTCTTTTAGATTCTGCATGACTATTGTTGGAATATTCTATAGAATATTCTTTGATCTGCCTTAAGATCTGTTTCTGTGTGGGACTCCTCTCGTCCTGCCACTTATCCCAACACTAATACGATTTGCTCTCCTTGTTCCCCACCTCCTCTTCCCATGTGAATGGAGTTGCTTTAAATATATTGAGGGACAAACTTATCAAGGCTTGCGACTGGCATGTTGGTCAGTGTGTGTATATTAAGGTGTTGGTGGTTGGTTAGGTCCTCAGTTCAAACCCCATGGATGCTCTCTTTTTGGTTTAAAAACAAATGAATATATATATGGTATTAATTATAACTGTATAACCCACAGACATATAAAACAAAATGAAGTTTTACACATCTGAATGGTAATATGCCAGATTTAATTGGCCAACAAGGTGCTACCATGTGGCAAAACTAGATTGGTCACTTAATTGTGACTTCAACTATTGACTGTGCACCATGTGGTGAGCCACGAATGTGCCACTTCTATGTTGAGTGGGTGCCACATGTCTTGTTTTGGAAAATCCATGTCACCATGCAAATTTCAATAGATTTCTAATGGCCGGTTGGCTTTTGACTTTTTGATAAGTTTGACAAATTCTTTGACCGCAAATATCTTGAGCATATAAACTTGGATTTGAGTCTCATTTGAATCATTGGAAATATTGCAACGAGATCTTCATTCTCACTATGGTTTCATGGAAATCAAAGAACTTTTATTTTTGAACTTTTCCTGAGCTCTCTTGGACTTTTGAGTGTTTTTGGAGCCACATGGATCATTCCTCCCCATTGAAGAGCTTTTTGTCCCTTCAAAAGCATGAACATAATTTCCAATCTATTGTACTCCCTTATCTGCACAACAACTTCCCTAACAAGCCACAATCCCTTCTCCTTCACCTTTGTTCTTTGGAGCCATAAGTGATGAACTGACACCTGGATCCTATGTAAACATATAGTACAATATTTGTGAAATACATGTTCTAATACATGACCAATCACAACCCAATCATCCCCATACTTGCCAAGAGTTTATAACAAACACTCTTTGGTCAAGTGTGCATCATAACAGTGAATGAGTAATCTCCTTGTGGTCGATTTGCTTGTTGAACATCTTCACTAACTCATTCTTGCATGGGAACATTTTCCTTGAGACTCTTCTCTTGATGGATCCTCCAACATGTGGCTCTTTGATGACCATATTTGTTGCAATGTCTGCAAAAAATCTTCTACCTCTAGACCTGCATAACCTTCTTCCTTCCATGATATGGAAAATTCCTTTCATGTCTCTTCTTCCTTCTTGGTGTCATTCTCTTCCAGCACTTGACAACTATGTAGTTATAGAAGCCAAAAAACTAGATGGTTTCCTCCACCATGATTTATGTTCATCATTAACAATATGCTTGTAATGAAAATGAACTTTAGAATACTAAGAATTTTTATACCTCTCTTGGTTATCTCTAGTGCAATCCTCGCGATGAGAGATTTCCTTAGCTCTTCCTCTACAATGTGCATTGCCATGGGAGGATTGTGATGTGTCCCAATCATCCTCTTTCCCCGATGGATTTGATAATGTCTTGGAATATTCTGCTATCTTTGAGAAGTCTCCTTTAGTGTATCCCAGCTTTGTAAGGAGTCTCAGGCCAGTTCCTAAAACAGGTATCTCAATGCTTCCAACAGAAATAGCGTCATGTGAAAATGAAACTAAAGAATGATCAACATTGTTTACCTCAGCTGTTGATTCTGAAGCAGGGGATGATTAATTCACTAAGCCTTCGTTGCGCTTCAACTTTTCCAAAGCCTCTTCCGTGGCTTGTAATTGTAAGCTGCAATCTTAACTTCTCTCTTTCTTCTCGTAGAAGTCACCTAAATTCAACATTTTCTTCTTGAAGGATTTGATTGATCTCCTCATTTGAATGATGAGAAGATGATGAAGAATAATTTTCACTCGAGGAGTTAGACGAAGAACTGTCCTCTGCTCTTTCTTTCTCCTATTCTTCTCTTGCCATTTTCTCCTCATAATATGCATATATTATATCTACCATGTTGGCCATCCTATAGAAATCCTCTTAGACTTCTTTGCCATTATCCATTTTCCTCTTGTTCCATGTTCAATCTCTGATTATCATTCACACTCGTAATTCACATTGGCAAGAAGACTGATTTGATACCACACTTGATCTAGATTCTCTCCAATATTGAAATTAACCAAGATCTTTTACTTTTGTGATAGCAAAATTACATGTGAAAGAGTATGAAAAACCACACGTGCATACTCTAAAGAAGAGGAAACATAATGACATCCATCAAATCAAAATACACAAAGAAGTTGAAAATGGGTTCACTGAGTGTGGGTTACATCTCTGGGCCTGGTGTCAAGAATGGGGAGGACGCTTCATTAAATGTTGCAAGATGATGATGAGTACATTGTGTATTCTTTGTCTTTACAAGGATAAACTCCCTCAACTAGAGTGGCATGTCTCTCCATGAGATGTTCTCCTATAGGAAATCTCACTCATATGAGCCCTCCTTTAAGATGAAAATATGTCAAATTCTCACATGAAGTGGCATATACAAGTATCCTCCAACAGAATGGTAAACAAGGATCTCAACATCAAAATCATCATATTTGTAATTCAAAAAAAGACATGGCATCACTGCATCATATACCTCTTCTTTCGGGGATGGCCTAGAAATGCACATCTTTTCTGAAGAAATGGGTTGCACCGTTGACTTTTTGGCATGAAATCGTGTTAAATGACTGTAAACTCCACCCCTTTTTAACAGCGTCAAAATCTAGACCCTCGAGAATCTCAAAGATTCCCCAAAGATACCTTCTCATTGGCTAACTAGAATTATGCTTCTCAGATGACAAATACCAGTTTGCCACTGTGATCCTTGTGAAAAACTAAGTAAAATGAGTAAAAATTTGGCTTGGTTATGAAACTGTCAAAATTTGGCCCTTAGGGAATCTTTTAGATTCCTCATGATTCCACAAAGATTCCTCTTTGCAAATTCACTGATTATCTACTACTTAGATTTGAAAAATGATCATGCCATTAAAGTCTTTGTGAAATTCTCGTTCATTTGAGTATAAAGCTGGCATGATTCTGTCATTGTGAAAATTTTCCCTCTACGGAATCTTTTAGATTCCTCATGACTTTGTTGTTAGAATATTCCAGAGATCTGTGCCTATGGCACCCCTCTCGTCCCACCACTTGTCCCATCACTATAATACCTTTCTCTCCTAGATCCCCACCTCCTCTTCCCATTTAAGTGGAGGTGCTTTAAATATATAAAGGAGAGGCAAACTTATCAAGGCTTGTAACTGGCATGTTAGTTCGTGTGTGTATATTAAGGCAATGGTGGTTGATGAGGTCATGGGTCCGAACTGCATGGACGCTCTCCTTTTGATTTACAAACAAACAAATATATATGATTTACAAAGAAATGGATGTATATATATGGTCTTAATGATAACCATATAACCCACCAATGTATAAAACGAAATGAAGTTGTATGCATCACAATGGTCATATGCTAGATTTAATTGGTGCACCAGGCACTGTCACATAGTAGCCCTTGATTGGTCACTTAATTGCCACTTCAACCATTGCCTCTATGCCATGTGTCGAATCACAAATGTGTCACTTATATGCTCACTGGGTGCCACATGTCTTCTTCTAAAAATGCCACGTCACCATGTTGATGTCAGCAAATTGTTGATGTCATCACTTGACTTTTGACTTTTTCCTAAGTTTGACAAGAACTTTGACCACAAATATCTTGCGCATACGAACTCAGATTTGATTCTCGCTTGCATTTTTGAAAGCTTGCAACCAGGTCATTGTTCTAACTCATATACCACGACAATCCAATAACTTTTATTTTTGAGTTTTTCCTGAGCCCTCTTTGACTTCTGAGTGTTTCTAGAGCCATCTAGATCAATGTGACATATAGGAACTAAACTTGGGTGGGGAAAATAAGAACATTCTTCCCAACCACCCAAAATAAACATGATCAACAACTTAAATAAAATACATATTTATACACATTAATAATATTCTTATTCTAAAACTATAATATAAATCTTCAAATTTACTAATATTAATTAATAAAATATTTTATCATTTTAAATTTATTTAATAAAAGTCAGCCGTATATTTTAGGAAGATCAAATATTTATATTTTCTTAAATATTTCCTTTTATATAAAAAGAGCATAGAATATTCTCATTATTATTTTTTTTATAGAATTTTTTTTTAAATCAATTAATATTTTTAATTATTATTTTGCCCATAGATTAAAGACTTTTAACATACGATTGTTTATGATTTTTTTATTAATTTTATATTAATTTTTATATGAAGTATGGGTAATTTTTCCATTTTACATTAAAAAAAAATAATATTTATTAAGATAAATTTAAAATTTTATTGGAAAAATACAATTTTAAAATTTATTAATATATTAAAAAGCTTAATTTCATTTTAAATTTGAAAATAATAATAACAAATTGATATTATTTTATCTTCGATAGATTGTTACCATTGATTTGATGGGTTTGTTGGAGGTTGTGCCCTCATCCTCCCAAGTGTCCCGATGCCTTTAAGGACTATAGGTGGTTGCAAGTGCTAGTTGAAAGATGCATGTAATGTTCAAGGAGGAGGCCTTGTCTTTAAATGACATTTTTTAGGTGGGATGTGGAGTGTGTAGTGGCTAGTTTGAAAGGAGGTGAGGGCATACGCTTCACCTCAACATGTTCGTGTCCAGTCGCTTTGTTGTATGGTAGCCTCTCTTGGTATGAAAAATCATTGTTGATGAATAGTGTAGGTGTTGGTGATTGTGGTAGTCTCTACTGGTGTGCATAATTTCTATTGATGAATAGTGTTGGTGTTAGTCATTACTTTTAGGGATGTGTTTTCAATCCAACTTTTTGTGCTAATGAGAAATATCTTGCCTGGTTCTTTCATAATTCTCCAATTATTGGTCTTATGACCTTGATGTATTTGGTTAGTCCATATTCTATGTTTTTTTTTTATTGTCGTTATTTTAAATGTTTATTTAGTGGGCGTCTTTGAATCCTACTTATGGTCTGGTTTTGAATTTTAAAAGTTCACATGTTTGGAATTGGGGGGAGTTTTTTCCTATTGGTAATTAGTCATAGTCTATTGGGTATTGTACTAGTTATTTGAATTTCTTTACGAGACCTTTGTATTAGTACATTTGTTTTAGAACAATCTATTATGATGTCTCTTTTCTCTAGGTTCTAGTAGCGTCTTGTGGGTCATGGTTTTGGGTTATGAGGAGTTTGTATAATTGGTGAATTTAGAACCTATAGTTTATCATTTTGGTGATGATTTAGTAGTTTTTAGGTCTAGTGTACATGGTGTCATGTCAAGTCCTCATTGTTTTTTCTAGGTCGTGGGTCTTTTAGTAATTGCTCTAGTGCTTCCTCTCTATCATTCTGATGCCTTCTAGACATTGTTTGAGTAGTACAAGTGGTGGTCCTTTGGTGTGCAATAAGTTTCATACGTTTTCTTATAACATAGTGCCTACTCTCTTTGATATTGTTCCCCCAGAGGTGAGGAAAAAATTCCAAGGATTGGAAACCCGAATTGGAGGATACCTCCCATATCATTCTGATCCCAAGTTAATTGGAGAAGATGTGAAATGGATTCTTGTTCCTCTAAAATCTAGGTGTCATAAGTTTCATTTTCTTAATTTTATAGCCCTCCATAAACAATCGTTAATTCTTTTGTGGTTGATCTTAAAAGGTAAGCGGGTAGAGAATTTCAATGTGTTCTCTTCTCTGGAATATTAAATGCATGCTTCATAACCAAAGATTTTGTTTAGACAATTTGGATTCTCATTTTTCTTGAGTTGAGGTATTTCTTGTGAGTGACTCTGCCTCAGGTGATCTAACAGATCCTCTAGCTTCCAGTGCTCAAGTCCAGCTACAATTTCCTCTTCAGACTATGCCCAGGGAGGGAAAACTTTTGTGTTTTTTGCAATCAATTTTGGCCAAATTTCAAGGCAACATGTATGAGCTATTTCTCTACTATGATTTTCATATGGAAGCTGATGAGATGGAATTTTATGGCCTTGTATGTTTATGGAGGGTTCTAGGTTACATGGTTGGCTTTCCACTCCTGTTAGTTTCCTAGATACTGATTTTGACTGCTTAGGTTATGGCTCTCAGTTTTACTAATTTGTTATAGTTGTTGTATGGTCATTCTATACTTTCACATACTCTTTTCTTATGTTTCTTTATTTGCATGGTACATAGGATGAGTGTGGATATGTTTGGTGGCATCTACAACATGTAATTTCACCTACAATGAAATTATGGATTTTCTTTCAGGGAAAAAAAGAGTGTGGATATGTTTGGTGGTTGGTATATCATAAGGCGCAGTGTGCCTATTGGGGATTTCATGTTGGTTTTTTACACTACGATGTTCAATGTTGATATTCCTCTTTGACCATTGGGTATGGGTTGTGTCATTTTATACTCTTAGAGGTGTACTTTGTTTAGTATTCTTCTATGTTAGACTATATTCAGTCCTTGGAGAATTCAATACTATGCTGAAATTTTCTCTTGGAGGTGTAGTTTGATTTTCCTTGTTCACATTAGGGCATGTCTACAATTATGTTGTCTGATGTGTTTGGTGGGATTTTACTTGCGATCATAGAATAAGTATTATCGCTAGCCCAATTATTAATTTTCTATTCATATTGTTTCGAAGTTATGTCAAGTATATTTAAATCTTGTTGAACTAGTATGAGCATTTTTCTTTGTGACTCAGTTGAATTAGGCTTATGGGTTATTTTTTTATTTTTCATATGCATAGATGGGAGAGATTTGTAATAACAACTATGTAACCATGTTTTTATTATGATATATAAATGTTTGAATTTACAAACAAAAAAAAGCTTATCTTATTTTAATAAAGCCATTGTTAAATTTCATTTTTCAACTCAGCTCAAAGATTTGAACCTTGAATCTCCTTGTTTACATTATATTCCATATCACAATTATTACCAATTAAAATATACCCTATAAAAAACAAAACTAAATCTAAATTTATAAAAGTATTAGAAAAAAAAAAATTAAAAAATTATTTAAATTTTAAAAAATAACAACATTAAAACAAAACATTTCAACTTAATTTTTTAACAATAACAAAACTAGATACTAAATATGACAAATATTTTAGATCCGTAATAAAACTATTATGTAAGAAACATTAAACAAAACATCTCAACTTAGGTCCCATTTATTAGCTCAATGTTATGCAACCAGATCACAAAACAAAACAAAATATAGATCAATAACTTGAAAATTAGCCTCTTTCGAGGGGGCAACGTCCTTTACATCACATAAATAAACAATTCTTGGATGATACAAATGGCATGACCTCCTTGGTATATATAGGATTCTAATATGTTCACAATATACTCATATCCCACATAACAATAATAATGTAAGGGCACAAAAATAACAATATTGAGCTTCTATGGGGCACAACAATAACGATATGGGGGCTACATGGGAACACTAATAACAATAGTAGGCATACATTAATAATAACAATAAGGGGAATACATTAGTGTTATAGGGACCTAACATGCCCTTCTCCTTCAAAAATGTGTTTTCGTCAACACTTGAGTAGTTCTTGATGCTTCTATATAAAACTCTCAACGTCCCATGTGGAATATTCAACGGGTATGTTCTTCCACTTAATCACATACTTTGAAATTAATCAAATTTGTAGTTGTCAGGTTCTTGTTTCCATGACTGCTTCAGGATGCAATATGATTTTTCCTTCTTCTTCAAGTTATGGCAATAATATTTGAATTGATATCTTGTCACTGATAACTTGCTTTACGCATGAAGCATGGAAAATTGGTTGTACTCGGGAAGATGTAGGAAGCTCCAATTTGTATGCCATGGTAAAAATCTTTTGCAACACTTTTTAAGGTCGATAATACTTGGGTGATATTTGTTATCCTTCTTAGCTTGCTTGAGGGACATTTGTTTGTATGGTTGTATCATTAAAAATACCCAATTGCCTTTATCAAAAGTTCATTTACTATGATTATGATCTTCCTATTGCCTCATTCAATTCTTCACCAGAGTGAAGTTATCCTTCAAGAGTCGGAGAACTTGTTGTTGACGCTCGATGTGATATTCCACTACCTGAACCTTAGAGTTTTCTCTTGAAAATGATGTGATGGACAATGGATCATATCCATAAAGTTCCATAAATGGGGTCATTTTGGTTGCAATATGGAAGTGTTATACCAACATTCCGCTATAGGTAACCACTCGACCCTTTATGTTTTTTTATCAGATACAAAGAAATGAAGATATCCTCCTATCCATTTTTTCACTATCTTAGTTTTCTCGTTATATTGAGGATGATAATATGGGCTATGAGCTAATGTAGTACTAAGACAAGAAAATAAATTCGTCCAAAAATTTCATGTGATAATGGGATCTCTGTCACTTACAATAATCTTTGGGACCTAGGTTTCCATGTATCTTTCAAATTTCTTCCATAAATGTGGTAGCAACTATACTGGATTTAAAAGGATGAGATAATGCATAAAAGTGTGAATACTTGGAAATTCTATCAACTACCACCATGGTGACACTCTTTCCTTCAGTCTTGGGTAAACCTATGATAAATAAAATGAGACCTCCTCCCAACACTGGTTTCAAACGGATAAAGGTTATGTTAACGCTAAAAAGTTGTACACATGTTTGTACAATACCAAATATGCTAAAAAACGTCCAACAGAATGCACAAATGAATATTTTCCAGCTGAATACACCATGATTAAAAAAATTGAATTTCTCCTAAGGTCTAAAGTTTGGAAAGATAAATAATTCAGGAAGTTGTGGCTATTTATTCGATAGCCACGTGCACATGTGGAATATCGTTCAAAATTTGTGCGGTCGAAGAAACATATGACTTGGTGATTCAGGACCACTCCATAGACTTGGAGTCAATTCCCTCACAAGATCTCAGTCAAGGACAATCAAATTATATTTTCCTTGAAGATATGAAACCCTCAATGGAATCATCTTGTCCTACTCATGTGTCATTATCATGCATGAACCAAGAGAGGGAAGAAGGATTCAAAAAATTCTATACAAACAAGCCCTGGGAGAACCAAAATATGAGACATTTTTATGCTCACCAAATTGCTATCAGAGAAAACCACCATTCCATTATTGAAAAAATAGAAGGGAAGAACACTAGCATGTGCACCATATTGCTTCTGAGAAATCCATCATCTTAGTGAGAAAAGAGAAATCCACCATTGGAGAGGCTTGATACTTCTTTGAGGGAGAGGAGAAACTGTTAGAAAAATATATATTAGAGAGCAATGGAACACATAAAATATTGCAGAAATATAAACACAGAAAACGAAAAAAACAAGAGAGACACAGATATACGTGGTTCACCCATTCCTTCCTTTTTTATTATCTAGTAAACTGAAGAGACACAACCTACAGCAGATCCACTGTAACACCCTCTTCGCTCTCAATCTCCTCTCTCTTCCACACTCATAATACAGAGATGCATAGACGCAATACAATTCCATCATATATAGTGAGGGGTTGCCTTCTAGGGAAAAAAGCCCTAAACTAAACATAACCTCTACCGTCAGATCATCCGCCTAATGAACGACCCAGATTGACTAGAAATTACTAGACTTTTGCAAGGCAATTTTACATCTATTTTTAGCTTCAGGGACGTTGCCCCTGAACCACCACAGGGGGACCACTAGCCCCTGGACCCCCACGTGGAGGGGTGTACAATGTTCCTGGGGTATACATCCGGATTAAACCTTTGAATACAGAAGATAATCAGGCTCCACACCCAACAATATCCCACTTCGAGACTGATTATAGCAACTCCACCATTGCTTCATTTACTAGACAATGACTCCTCTTTGGAATTGGTTGTTTCTCATCTTCTTCATCATACTTGAAGACGAATTGAAACATAGCAGATTCTCAGTTTCTCCCCGGTTACAACTTTTTTTAACATATCTGCAGGATTTTTTCTAGTGCGTATCTTTTCCAGTGTCAACTGTCCATCTTCCAATGCTGACTGTATGAAATGGTACTTGATCTATATATTTTTAGTCTTGGAATGAAATGCAAAGTTCTTTGCAAGATGTATGGCACTCTGGATGTCACTGTATAACCTACCCAACTCCATCCTTTTACCCAATTCATCCAAAAACCTTTGTAACCAAATCATTTCTTTACTAGCCTCTGTAGCAGCAACATACTCTGCTTCTATTGTTGAAAGTGCAAAAACACTTTGAATTTTTGAAACCCAACTAACAATTGTTCCACCTACAGTAAATACATATCCTATAGTGCTCCTCATGTTATCTTTGTCACCTGCCATATCTGCATCAACATATCGTTGTAGAGCAATGTTTGAACCACCAAAGCATAATTCTTGATTTGTGGTACCTCTCAAATACCTGGGAATCCACTTCACCGCCATCTAATGTTCTTTTCCTGGATTGTTCATGTACCTGCTTACAACTCCCATTGCATGTGCAATATCAGGCCTTGTCCAGACCATTGCATACATTAAGCTTCCAACTGCTGATGCATATGGAACTTTAGACATATGAGCCATTTCTTCCTCAGTCTTGGGACACACCTCCTTTGTTAATTTGAAATGGCTAGCCAAAGGTATCCAAACTGGTTTTGCATTCTGCATATTAAACCTTTTCAACAACTTTTCTATGTACTCACTTTGAGGCAATGTTAATTTGTGATTCTTCCTATCTGTAGTTATTCTCATACCAAGGATTTGTTTTGCAGCACCTAAATCCTTCATTGCAAATGAGTTTGCCAATTTCCTTTTGAGCACATTTATTTCCTGCATGTTAGAACCTGCAACGAGCATGTCATCTACACAAAATAACAATATTATATAGCTGCCATCATTTTTCCTTTTGAGATAAACACAATGGTCAGAGTGACACCTAGTATAACCTTGTTCAACCATAAACCTGTCAAATTTTAGATACCACTGCCTTGGAGCCTGTTTTAGACCATACAAGCTCTTCTTCAACCTGCACACTAGTTTCTCCTTCCCTTTTACCTCATATCCTTGTGGCTACTACATATATATCTCTTCCTCCAAATCCCCCTGGAGAAAGGTTGTCTTTACATATAACTGCTCAAGATGCAAACCTTCAGCTGCTACTAGACTTAGAATAGTTCTGATTGAAGTCATTTTCACAACATGAGAAAATATTTCATCAAAATCAATGACTTTCTTTCGTGCAAACCCCTTCACGACAAGCCTAGCTTTGCACCTCTATTTTCCTCCATCTTCTTCCTTCAACTTGTAAACCAATTTATTCTGCAATGTTGTTTTACCTGCAGATAACCTGACTAAGTCCCAAGTCTAGTTATGTGCTAAGGATTCCATCTCTTCTTTCATGGCTTGCTCCCACTTCTTCCTGGTTTCTCCCTGCACTACTTCTTCATAACATTCTGGTTCACCAAAATCAATCAACAATACATAATATAATGAAGGAGAGTATCGTTCAGGGGGTCTACTTATCTTGGTAGATCTTCTAACACCACTTTTAGGTGTTTGAGGTGCTTGTTGTTGTTGTCGTTGTTTTTCTAGTTGTTGATCATTATGATTTTCAGGCACCATCACTTTTCCTGTGATATCGTCAAGCACTGTGTATTCTATGTTTTCTTTTTCATGTTTCTTTTCCTGCAACTGATTCTTATACAAGACCTTTTCATTGAATATTACATCTCTGCTCCTAATCATTTTGTGATTTTCATAATCATATAAGCGATAACCAAAATCATTAACAGCATATCCAATAAAGGTAGATTTCTTTGATTTTTCCTCATGCTTTGTTCTATTTTCTTTGTTAATGTGGACAAAGGCTTCACAACCAAAAATATTTAAAAAAGAGTAGTTTACCTTTTCACCTGTCCATGCCTCCTCTTGAATACCACCATCCAAGGAACTTGAAGGCCCTCTATTTATTATATAAACAACAATATCTACAGCATCTGCCCAAAATTGTAAAGGCAATCCTGCATGCAATCTCATGCACCTTGCACACTCCATGATTGTCCTGATCATCCTTTCTGACACACCATTTTCTTTTGGTGTTCCTAGAACTGTCTTCTCTCTGTGAATTCCATTCTCTGAATAGTACCTATCAAACTCTTTGCTACAATATTCACCTCCATTATCTGATATGATACACTTCAACCTTTTTCTTGTCTCATTTTCAACCAAAGCCTTCCATTTCTTGAAAGTATCAAATACATCAAATTTATTTTAAATACAATAAATCCAGGTTTTTCTGGTTGCATCATCAATAAAAGTAACATAATAGCGAGAGCCACTAAGAGATGAAACCTGAGCATGTCCCCATACATCTATATGCACAAGCTCTAATTTTTCACTCTTCTTTTCTTTCCCAACTCTAGGGAATCTGACTCTCTTCTGTTTTTGATAAACACAATTCTCACAGAATTTTAAATCAACATGCTTCAAACCTAGCAACAAATTTCCTGAGTGAAGAATCTGCATCCCCTTCTCACTCATGTGCCCGAGCCTATGATGCCACAATGCCGTATCTTCTCCTGTAGGGGTTAAAACGTTAAAAAAATTAGAAATACCATTGCATAATTACAATGTACCAAACTTTTTTCCTTTCACTATTACCAGGGATCCTTTAGTGACCTTATAGGTTTTATCTGTGAAAGTAGTTACGCAAGCTTCACCTCCCAACTTCCCTATTGAAATCATATTTTTCTTCAGATCTGGAACATGCCTTACCTCCTTCAATAGCCATTGATTTCCATTCTATTTTTTTATGAAAATTGTACCCATTCCAACGATTTTACAAGTTTTATCATCACCGAATCGAACCTGTCCAAAATCTCCTTGAACATAATCATGAAAATGTTTCTTATCAGGTGTGGCATTGAATGAAGCACCTGAATCTACCACCCAGGCATTAATAATATTTTCTAATGAAAGAATCAAAGCGTCTTACAACACATCACCTGTTATAATTGCTTCATGATTGTTTTCTTGTTGCGCGTCTCCTTCTTTCCTCTTCCAAGACTTGCAGTCTTTCTTCAAGTGTCCTTTCTTCCTGCATTTCCAGCACACTATCCCTGATCTAGACTTGGATCTCCCTTTTCTTGAGTTACTGTGATATCCTGGGATTTTTCCTCTTTCCATTTTCTCCCCCTAGTCTCTACAATCAAAGCATTACCTGATGTCTCACTAGAGATTTTCCATCGCATTTCCTCACTAAGGATTACACTGACAACATCATCAAACTTTAAAGTACTAGATCGAGAGACAGAGTTACTAATGGCCATAACTAAACCATTCCAACTTTTTGGCAATAAGCACAGAAATAACAGAGCCCTAACTTCATCATCAAAATTTACCCCTATAGAACTTAACTGACTTGTAACTGTATTAAAAACATTTAAATGGTCTGCAACAGATCCACCTGCTGACATCTTCATATTAAATAAACGCTTCATAAGAAATACCTTATTTGAGGCTGAGGATTTTTCATATAGTTTGGCCAATTGCAACATTAAACCCTCTGTTGTTGTTTCCTTTAAAATATTAAATGATACTAACACCGCTAGGCACAGCTGTATTCTTCCAAGTGCCTTTATGTCGAGAACATCCCATTCTATGTCTGTCATACTTGTCAGCTTCTTTTTCTTTCTGCTTAATGGTAGGTATAGATCTCTCTGATACAGATAATCTTCCATCTGCATCTTCCACAGCTGGTAGTTTTGTCCGTTGAATTTTTCGACCCTAAACCTACCATCTTCCACCATTGCTCCCACTCAAACCAGGAACCCTTCTCTCCTGCGAGTTTATAAGCCAAATAGACCTTCGGCTCTAATACGAGTAGTTAGAAAATTATATATTACAGAGCAATGGAACACATAAAATATTGCAGAAATATAAACACACAAAAAACACAAAACAAGAGAGACACAGACATACGTGGTTCACCCAGTTTCGGCTATGTCCATGGAGAAACAATCGGTCCTTCCTTTTTTATTATGTAGCAAACTGAAGAGATACAACCTACATCAGATCCATTGTAACACCCTCTTCGCTCTCAATCTCCTCTCTCTTCCACACTCAGAATACAGAGATGCATAGATGCAATAAAATTCCCTCATATATATTGAGGGGTTGCCTTCTAGGGAAAATACCCTAAACAAAACATAACTTCTACCATTAGATCATCCACCTAATGAATAGCCCAGATTGACTAGAAATTACTAGAATTTTACAAGGAAATTTTACATCTATTTCTAGCTTCGGGGGCACTACCCCCGAACCCCCGTGGGGGGGATTAGCCCCCCACGTGGAGGGGTGTACAGTCTTCCTGGGGTATACATCCAGTCGAAACCTTTGAATACAGAACATAATTAGGCTCCACACACAATAGAAACTTGTAAAGCGATTGAGGAAAAGAACCCCCTTTGCCGAGGAATTTTGAGCAAGATAGCTCAAATAATTATCTTCAATTGTCTAAGATTAATTTAATGTATTCAACCTCTACTACCAACAGTTAATAATGGGAGATTTTTCCATTATTTTATTGACTTGTTTTCTCCTTTGAGCATTGTTTGTGTGTTTACCTCTATGTTTTAGTTTATGTTTACGTATGCATCATTTATACTATTTACAAAGTCATGTTTATCTAAGTTTTTCCACTTACAACACCTAGAATTTTTGTGATTCTTTACAGGGAAAGGTCAACTATTAAGGAGGTGTATTTTGCTACATCATTTCCAAAAAAACAGTGCCACTGGAATCAAGACCAAATTGTTGTATTTTCATTAATCTAAATATTGTGTTTGTAGGACCTTCTCTCTACATAACCATTCTACAAGGTGCTTAGCACCTCTTTGGATTTTTTGCAAGACCTCACGAACCTATTATGAGCCCAAAGAATTGAATTTTCATTTTCTTTGATCATCCGTATGGATTTTTCTCTAGCAGATGCACATGTGTGTCTGTGTCTGGCTAAACCTGCATAGTCACTGTAAAGGAAAAAGAGCCTTGTATTTTCTATTTTCTCAAGTGATTAACACCCTTTAATGAATTATCTTCACCTCTACATTTTGTATTTACTGTTTAGTATGCCTAGTTTCTTTACTAACCTCAATTGGTGGAGCAATTAGAGTATTTTTTCATTTATATTTTCAATACATGCATAGATTAATTATGGAGAGAAGTAAGTGGCCAAATTCTACATACTTTTTTAAAAACTATTTTGCTAAAGGTTTTTCCAAATCAAATAACTTAACTAGCAAAGAAATAAGTGGCCCATCATCCAAAAATCTTACTACTAACCAAAGCAATCATGTTTTTTATTTTATGGGACTGGGATCAAGTGTTGTTATAGAAAGTAAGTAATATTTTCTTCCCTTACATATTTTAGACGAACTTGGGTTTGCACATGAACACTTCTTAAGGCATTTGAATTTCCATCTCCCTTGCTAAGATTCACATAGTTTAATAGGAAAAGAATAAGTGGCCAATTATCCGCACAATAATTATCTTTCAAATGCAAGGAACAATCAACACTTAGGGTAATTAGAAGGATGTTGTAATGGATCACCACACTTTGTATGCTCACTTGCATCACACACTAGGATTCCATAAGCTTTGTACTAGAAGGCATCTAGTTTATGGAGCTTTGTGTACTTAGCTTATTTTTTCTTACAAATCACTCCATAAGTGAATTAACACTCCTTAAAAACAACCATAACTTGAACCAACAAAGTTTCCCCATAGTGGCCACCAAAAACTTTATAGTTTAGGTTAGGACCATTAGGGGTAGGTATTTCATAAGTTTCCATGGTCATGTTACACCTTTGAAACATCGTTTTTGACCTTTTAGGGAGCTTAAAATCCTTCAATCATCCCACGAGAAAGAATACTTGAGAATGGAAGAGTCCCAATTCAGATCGGGTTCGACTTAGGTCCATTGTGTGGTACTATTTAGGGATACCTGACCCATCTACTGCTTGGTACTGGTAACTGACTACAAAGAACCTAAAGACTCGAATGCTCATGTTGGATGAAGATAATTTAGTGACCAAAATATAGAGCATCCTTTCCCTATAGGTGACGATGCAGGCAACACTTGAGCCTCATTTCCATTACCTTGGTTGAATCTTTGGCTGTTGGAAGGTGTCGCCAGTTCTTCCGGAACATTACCCAAACACCCATCAAAATATATCTTTGCAAGGCCTAGTTACTTTGAGAGTGGTAAGGATGATTAGGTATACATAGGATTTTTTATCATATGAAACAAACAAAAACCATTTTTTGTTTGATTGATCACATAACTTAATTGTAAAAGGAATGTAACCATTTATATTTTCACTTTTGTTTTATGTATTTGATGTTATTTCATTGATATTTATATCCTTCCTACACAATACACAAAGTAGCACACACTTTAATTGACACCATAGGGGACCCCATGGCTTCTTGTTGATCTAGAAATTTTTTAAACCTCCCCCCATTACTGAGAGGTGTGTTGGGACTCCCACCATTTTGGCATAGAGGACGTCACACAACCACCATTATTTAAATCTTCCTTTATTGGTGCATATTTTCTTGGGACCCCTCCCCTTCAAAGTACACCCTTTGCCACCCTTGAAGGGTCCCCACCTGCTACCCCTTAGGGAGCCCACACACCACTGCTCTGGACATTCTGCGAGACACCCATTAAGGTAGTTCTCATGAAACTTCCCCATAGAGCACCCCTTTGCATATAGCTAACCAAAATCATTTTGCAATGGCAGATAACACACGGATATCATTCTTTGCTTCTTTAAACCTACCATATTTAAGAAAGCTAACCAATGACCCAATCGTCCATTGCCAAAATTGGCCAGCTACACCCACCTACCTCCCTTCGGACATTCCAAAGTTCGAAGGGAAACAAGCCAAGAACAAGGAAACCATGTCATCAATTTTCACCTATGGTATTAGTCTAATAGTATCGATGATGATACTATATTAGATTATGACTATTTCAACACATCCTTACTAGGTCTGCAATAAAATGGTACGTTGACTAGTCTTTTGCATCACATGGAAACTTTAACTCACTAGCTACAACTTTCCTCACCTTCTTCCAGCTCCTGGTTCATCATGATTCAGTATTGAAACTCCTTTCCCACTTCAAACAAACAACTTATACCTACATATCAGATCATATACATGAATGATGGAAACATTGTAGCTTGTGTAAAGCTCATTTTGAAGATAAAGTCCTCCTAGACTTGCTTTTGAGATCCCTCACATCAAAATATCCAAAGACATTGAAAATTCATCCCTGCATAACGAGGAAGAAAAGATTAGTAATTTTCAATAGTTGGATCTTATCTACACCCAGCCTGGATACATTTATCATGTGCTTCCAGACGCCCCACACCTGCAAACTTATAAAGAGACATCAGGCACATCCAATTCCCTTGATGGATTGATTGGGTCCATAACCTAAAACCAACTCAACAATAACTACCGGTACCTTGGATACTCGTTCAATGGCCAAGGATTTGATGCTACACAAAATTCACCACCATTGCAACATGCAGGATACTACCTTGGTCAACCCGCATTGATGCAAAATGTGATCATTAGGGTTAACCAATATCAGCCCCCTCATGGAGTCTCATACCCTCCCCCACAGAGAAACAAATACTCCTCTAGTAATATAGATGTAATTTCCTCTTCCCAGAAACCATATACCAATAAGGGAAAAGGAAATCAATATTCTCCTTTCCTTGCAAAACAAAAAAATAACCCAACAATGCAAAATAATGCAAGTTTTAATCTAGTGCAACCTTATCTTGCTTCACAACAAAAATTGGAGGAGTAGCTGAATCTGGCTAGCCTGCCTAATGTTGCTAAGAAAAAACAAAAATCAAACCAAAGGGAGAACCTGAACAAGGGGGTAGCAACCACCAGCAACCCCCATGATCACTGGGAAGGGGAAACCCTAACCAAAATCAAAATTGGGGATCGACCAACAATAACCCATAGAAACAAAGAAAGAACACAAGTCTACAGACTAATCATTAATGTGTTATCTGTGGGGGAATACAATCATTATACCCATGATTGTCGTCAACTCCTTCAGTTAAAAAGGATACGGGACAATAGGGGAAAAAGAGGTTAACAAAATACAGTAATGCAAGGCCCTTTCCCCCATAAAGGAGTTTTTAACCCTCAACAACAATCATCCCACTCTCATCCTTTTGGAGGGAACCCCCACAGCAATTCTAATCATGACATTTTCATGATAGGAGAGGACATCCTTCTGCAAACGCGAAATAGAAATTATGAGGATCCCATAGAGCCCAACCCATCCACCTTGACCATGAAAATAACTACAAGGTCGTTGACCATTCCATAACCTTCTATAGAACCTATGCCTAAAATGGTCAAAGGAAATTTATGGCGCACATGATATAACTCAAACATTTCTCATAGCTATAGCATAGTCTCTGACTTAGCATAATCACCATCAGTTATGTCAGCATTAGAGGTCCTGAAAACATGCCCAACCTAAAGGAAATCCTTAATTTCCACCCTAGGCACAATTTCCCTAACTGATTCCTGCCTAATGGTCTTCAACTTAGATAAAGCTACCCCACGGCTTCCATCAGCAAGTTCTTTCCAAGTTCCATTCTTGGTAAAAAAACATTAACATTCATCATTGCATTGTCAAAGAAGTGTCATCCACTATTGAAATGTGGCAACAAGAATATTATAATTTAATTTGTCCTTGAATTAAATTGTAAATTAAAATCGAATTTTGTCTTAACATCAACTTGGAAATAATTAATTAAGTTATTTTGACTTAATTAGCTGGAGAAATTCAAGTTATAAGTCTTTCTGAAGTCATGCAAGAGTTATCCTGTAAATTAAGGAGATAAGCCTTAAATTAAGGAGATATGATTGAGTTATATTTGAGTTGTGATTAGTTAACTTAGTTTATTGAGTTAAGTCTAGTTAAATTAGTTCCAAACTGTTTGAGGAACTAATAGAGAGCTAACAGTTAGTTGGTGCATGCATGCACTCAACTAGTGTACTCTAGTTAACTGAAGATTCCCTCATTAGAAACTCATGCATGTCTATTATGAGAAAGACCCAGTTGAGTTTAAATTCAAGGACAACCTACTATCAATTGCATGTGTTTTCCTATAAAGAAAACTCATGCATGCAGAAGGAATTTTCATTGATGATTGTGCAGTTTTGACAGGGTGTGAGATTAGGAGATCATCCACTTAGTAAATTGATTTTTTCCACTTGATTGAAGGAGATCATCCCGGAGGAACTATGCAAGGAAATAGGAGCTTGGACGGTGGAGAGGAAGGTTTGTGAGAAGATAGGATTTCCTGTGAGCATCCGTGGGGATTGTACTGAGAGCTGGCTAGTTGTGGGAGCTAGGGCTTTGTATAATCTCTATGTATTTCCACCTTGTATGATAATATAGATAGTGGGGTTTTTTAGCTAAGGCTTTCCCCAAAGTATCTTCATGTGTATTTTGCATTGATTCTTCTTCTTCTGGTTATATTGTTCAACTCAATATTTAAGCTTCCACAAAATGATAGTTGAAGTAGGTTATAGTATTTTACTTTTGTGTTATTGCATTATCGGGTTAACCTACAATCAGATTTTCTACATGGTCTTAGAGCATGATTTGTAGAGAAATTGCAGAATTTCTACATTGTATCGATGTCATGTTTATTAGAGGTGTGAACAATATACTAAGAAGAGAATTCAAAGATTGAAGTTTGGGGTTGTTGGTGATAATAGAATTTATATCATACTTCAATTGAGATTGGACATTATGCAACTAAATTCCCATCGAAGAAATTCCAAGAAGGGATCTTCGGAATGATCTGAAGGTGAGGCATTAGCCTCTTAGTTCAAAATGAAATTTACCCTCATTGCATGCATGGTGTCATCGATGATGGATTATGTTTGGTATATTGACAGCGGAGCCTCATTCCACTTGACCGATGATAAAAGTTTATTCAGTGCCTTGGAGGAGAAAAACCTCAAGATGCGCATAGAGATGGGTGATGATGGAAGGTATAGTGTTTCAGGAGTGGGCACTATTGCTTTTCAAAGGGAACATCTAACTCTTCTCACCTTGACAATTGTGATGTATGTGCCTGGACTAAAGAAGAACTTGGTATCGGTCGCAATGTTGGAGGACAAAGGCTACGATGTTGTCTTCAATAAAGGAAAGGTGTTCCTAAGACACATAGCCACGGGTCAGACCAAGAGGATATGGATTCGGGTGAAGAATCTCTATAAGCTAGAGGTAGATGATTGTGCAACATTGGTTACGAAAGCAGAATTGGTGCAAAGCCAAGACATTGGCAAGTTGTGGCACAGGTGGTTGGGTCATTTTTATCACGAGGCTTTGAAGATAATGCAACAAATATCTACAGTACTTCCCAAAGGTAAACTTGACAAAGTTGACACATGCAAAGGTTGTACCTTAGGAAAGTACATCAAGTCTTCCTTTCATGATCGAGACAGTCGAGCAAATGCTATCTTGGAGCGAGTTCATACTGATGTGTGTTGACCATTCTCAATGGCATCCATAGCGAATAAAAGGTATTATGTGATTTTCATTGATGACTATTCTCATAAATGCTGGATTTATTTCATGCAGAAGAAGTACCAAACCTTCACAAAGTTTTGTGAGTTCAAAGATTTGGTCGAGAAAGAGTCAGGGAAGAATATCAAGGCCTTGAGAAGTGACAACGGTAGAGAATATGTATCTCAAGAGTTTAAGGACTTCTGCGTAGCGGGAGGAATTAAACAAGAGTTGACGACACCTCATAACCCACAGTAGAATCAAGTGGCCGAGAGGAAGAACAGAACTACTGTAGGGGAAACTCGAGAGATGTTGCATGACCAAGGCCTACCACTCCACTTGTGAGCTAAGGCATGCAACACATTGGTCTATTTGCATAATAGAATCCTCCATAACATACTTTGGATGAAGACACCAGAGGAAGCTTTCTCCAGTAAGAGACCAGATGTGGATCACTTCAGGATTTTTGGCTCATTGGTATATTGCCATGTGAAAAAGGATGCATGAAAGAAGCTTGAGCCAACAACAGAGTTGGGGATACTTGTGGGGTACATTGATACACCTAAAAACTATTGGGTATACTTGCCTACTATTCAAAGGATAGTGGTTCACAAAGATCTCAATGTTTGTGAGTAGAAGGCCATACGAGTTTCCCTTTAAAGGGAGCTCCAACTATAGGATGTGGAGGAACTGTTGATTCCTAAGGAGGAGGAGTCTCAGACTGATGTATAGAAGCCGCATGCAGAGGTTATAGGAGTGGAGACATCCACTCAAGCAGATTCATCCAGAGATGGATGGAAGCGCACAAGAGAAGTTAATAGATTGTTGAAGGATTTGATAGAGAATGCGAGAGCACCATATTCTCAGTGCAGACAAAGGAGGTCACCTAAGAGGTACACTAGATACATCGCCCTTGCTAGGGAATGTGTTGAGACAGAACCATCCTCCTTTGAGGAAGTAGTGCAGCAACCGATTTGGGTTGATGATACGGTGGAGGAGTGTGACTCCATACTTCATAACAGTGTTTGGGACATGGTTCCGAGCTCGAGAACAAGTCAGTTGTGAGTTCCCATTGTCTTTACAAGGTAAAGCAAGCTACTGATGTAGTGAGGAGGATCATGTTTCTGTAGTATATTTCGACAAAGGAGAAAGATGCTGACATTTTGACAAAGGCATTATCAAAGAGTAAATTCAAGTTCCATAGAGACAGGATCGCGGTGGCAGATAATCCCTTTCTTGTTGAGAGGGAGTGTTGAAATGTGGCAACAAGAATATTCCAATTTAATTTGTCGTTGAATTAAATTGTGAATTAAAATCGAATTTAGTCTTAACAGCTACTTGGAAATAATTAATTAAGTTATTTTGACTCAATTAGTTGGAGAAATTCAAGTTAGAAGTATTTCTGAAGTCATGCAACAGTTATCCCCTAAACTAAGGAGATAAGCCTTAAATTAAGGAGATAATATTGAGTTATATTTGAGTTGTAATCAGTTAGCTCAGTTTACTAAGTTCAGTCCAATTAAATTAGTTCCAAACTATTTGAGGAACTAATAGAGAGTTAACAATCAGTTGATGCATGCATGCACTCAACTAGTGTACTCTAGTTAACTGAAGATTCCCTCATTAGAAACTCATGCATGTCTATTCTAAGAAAGAACCAGTTGTGACTAAAGTCAAGGGCAATGTATTATTGATAGCATGTGTTTTCCTATAAAGAAAACTCATGCATGCAGAAGGAATATTCCTTGAGGATTGCGTAATTCGGACAGTGGGTGAGATCAGGAGATCATCCCAGAGGAACTGCGCAAGGAAATAGGAGCCTATAGGGCAGAGAGGAAGGCTTGTGAGAAGCTAGGATTGCCTGTGAGCATCTGCAAGGATTGTACTAAGAGCTGCTTAGCTGTGAGAGCTAAGGCTTTGTATAATATCTATGTATTTCCACCTTGTATGATAATACAGATAGTGGTGTTTTTTCACTGAGGCTTTCCCCAAAATATTTTCATGTGTATTGTGCATTGATTCTTCTTCGTCTGATTATATTGTTCAGCTCGATCTTTAAGCTTACGGAAATTGATAGTAGAAGTGGGTTATAGTATTTTTCTTTGGTTATATTGCATTATCGGGTTAACCTACAGTCAGATTTTCTACATGGTCTTAGAGCAAGATTTGTAGAGAATTTGCAGAATTTCTACATCCACATGTTTCATGTCCAAATCTATTTGGAAAAAACTTTTATCCCCCGAACTCCAGCGTTTTGGCATCACTCTTAGAGCATATGAAGGGCGCCCTTTTTCTCTGATTGGCTTAAACCCTAGCATGCCAGCTAAGTTGGCTAGGAAAACTATACTAATAGATATTGAAGTACCAAATGCCTAGTTGGATTATAATATCCTATTGGGCCGAAGTTACATGTACGAGATGTTAGCAGTTGCCTTGTCAGTGTTCAAGATAATGATGTTCCCGTACGACAGAAAAATTATTACAATCGATAAACTCACATAATATGATAAGATGACATCACCCACATGTGATGGTGTGTTACCCTTTGTCTCATCTTCTCATGTATTGATCACTACTTACATTGAGCTCAACCCTGGCTAGTTTAAACCATCAACACTCTTAGGGACATCCTGCGGAGACCCTTTGGTGATAGAGGAAATTTTCCCAACCACTAGAGCACTGGTGTGCATGATGACCTCATCAAGCACCCCCCAAACATAGGAACCAACTTTAGATACTAACAACACTGTTGTTAACGATATGACTTTCTTACCAAATTCCATCACTCATATGCCCTTCTCATACCTCCACCTAGTTTTGTCTCTCACCAAGTCATCAGAACGCTCTCATTACCCCATATAGATCTCACAATACCAGTCTGGTATTTGGTCCCTCAAGCCACATTAGCAAGTACAAGAATCACTGCAACAAGGTTCATCCTTATTCCTCCTCAGTATAGCATGAATCCACAAATAATGCTTACTCAAGTAGCACCTACACCAAAAGTAGTGCCTACATAAACACCAGCCTGTACAAGTACGAGGGTTAAGTAAAAAGTTAAAAAGGTGGAAGCTTCAAACGCTCCCTCCTTTAGGGTCCCTCAACCCTATGTGTTATGTGAAATAGTGGGGCATCCCACAAATAGGTTGTTTGAGTTAAACCAACTCAAAGCTCTTATACATGCCCCAATAGTGCTAGTGAAAGCTCCTCCTTCTGGAGAAAAGAGAAATCCCACACATCTTAAGGCATTTCGCACCAACCACACATGCACCATTTTCACAAATTAAGTGAATTAGAGTCATCGTTGCCCTGAAATCCCTCAATATCGGCATGCATTAGGTGCACTCACCGAATATAATATCCCATTACTCTCAATAGAGGATGGATCTAAAACCATTTTTTACGTCGTAAGGGAAGAAACTTCTTGCTCCTATCCCTCATATGGTCCATCAACCTCCCACCATGATCAGAGGCAACTTGAGCCAGCAACCACCCTACCATCAACCACTTGTGATTTACGCGATGTAGCAGATCATTTGATACGCCAATGCCCTGAATGAATGGAATTTAACCAATTATATCCAGCTCTCCATGTCGGTCAAAGCATTAGAACTAGGCACACATGTCACACTAGCCATATTTGTGCAGGAAATCATCATGTGTGAAATTGTCCCCACATTTCTTTATTTCATTCTTTGTTAGGATTCATGCGATGATTTATCATTGAGAATTATCATTTAGTCGAATCATATACCGAACCATCAAATCATTCACCATCATCAGGGAACGAAGCATTTAGGTTCTTTCTATGTGTGTTTGAGGAGAACAACCACTAGTAGTATAACAAGGCCCCCATCATTTCATCTCCCCTCACTACCATCAATCTAGATCAGGGAAAAAATGATCTAAGGCTACCTGGAAAAGAAGATCACCCCTCACATGTGCCCTATGTCATAAACCGAACCGTTTGGTGAATGAATGTTGTGAACTAAGTAAGTTCAATGACATCTTCCGCTTAGTGGTCCAAATTCCAAACATACATCTCTCTAATCAAGAGAAAATCGCACGCTATTATTTTTGCATCTGCTCTCAATTCCTCCATACAAGGAATTGTCAGCACCTTTGAATTTCTCATGCAGAAAGACTAGCATGGAGGCCAACCCACACCAGGAAGCCACGTCATGCCAATGTTAAGGGCCAAAGATGGATAACACCTTAGGATATTCCATCTCATGATGTCAACCAGGCATCAACATCCCATATTATGAGAACTACCACCTCCCATACTATCTATTCGGTTAGTTCTATTTTGGTATATGGTATCAATACCAGTATCTCTCATAGCACTGTGACATGCCATATGTGTTTCCGGGAAAAATAGTGTCTTTTTGATCTACTAGTCCCACTACGATTGGTAGCTATCTTAGAAACAAACAATCAAAGCAATTTGTGATTTCCTTTATGTATAATAGATAAGGGAGAAGCAAAGGAGGCCAACCTAGATATTTCACTTGACTCCTTACTTGATTTCTCTCTCCCTTGATAGAGCTTGCAACTCCTCTCCTACTTGTCCCACTTTAGAGAATACTTGTAGAGCCAAAGTAACGAAACACCATCAAAGCATTTCGATCTATAATATCATAAACAATGCAGAATCAGAAATACATTGAACATACAATTGCATTCACAAATAACAAGATTCACAAATACACGATTGTATGGAGGAAAACTCAAAGAACTTTATTAATAATAGAAATAGAAGAGAGGATTACAACCGAGCTGTCTAATCCAACATCATCCTCCTAGCATCAAATCCCTCTTCACCTCATGAAAAGAAAGATCACCCAACAATACAATGTTCCTTCTCAAAGAGAAACCAATAGCACTTCCTTACGAATTACAAAATTCCAGCCTCTAGATCTCTCAGATGAGGGATCCATTTATAGATGTCTTGCAAGGGTATGAGTTAGCTCTAGGTTTTTGATTAGTTTCATTCCACTAATATTTCTTGGTTCCACTTGGAGATTTCATTGATCTCTTACTCATCCTTCAGCAAATTCAGAGAGGCAAGTGTCATAGGAGAAGTTTCTAGAAGATTCCATGAGCATCCACTTAGAAAATTGTCTCATTAATTTGTCCATCCTCAGACATTGCACCCTACAGAAGGCCTCTTCAGTATGCATTGCACCTAGGTAGTGTAGCAGCAAGTATGCATCAGACGTTGACCATGGAGTACTCAGTATGGTCCAATTTTGGCTAGTTCTGGGTGGTTTTTCAGGTGGAACTTTTGGGAAATGATGTAATCAGTTGACCATGATCCTTTAGGGTATGAAACAACACTTTTATTGGTTAAAGATCCCTTGGTTTATCGACATATATGATTGGGGTTGAAGTTCCCAAATATATCTATAACAGTTGCCCCCTAAAGCATGAGGTCGCAAATCTTTTGATGTCAGGTGAAATGCTTTATCGTGAGGATGTGAGGAATTCGAACTAGAAGGTGACCTGTATAAGATACAATACAATACATCATCATCATATTATTTTCATGATCTAGCTGAGGTAGGCATTCCCATGGTCAGCTTTATAAATTCATTTTCATGTACATAGAATAGATAATCGTCTACAGTTGCAGACTGGTGATTCTTCATATGAAGGGTCACCATCCCTGGCTTAGATGACCATCTATGCGGCTTCTGTGTACATTTGATGTCTTTATATTCCTGAATATATCGCAGCCCAGATGGATGAAACTAGATCTGGGCTCTTCAAATTCATTCAATCCTCGCCCGATGTACAAGTCGATCCATGTGAAAAGATGTTCTGAAGTCGAACATGGAAAGACATCAGTTGATTACCAGCCAATAATGTAAGTTGTTAATAGATACGAGAGGAATAACTGATAATGATAATGACCCTCAAGGTAATGCAGTACAATTCATGTGGTGTGAATATATGAGTCGATGTCAAACACCACGAAAAATTTTTGGGTCGAAGGCCATTGATGTAAACCTATCACTTGAAGTGAGAAACTTTCCATTGAGGCATGCAAGCTTCAATGTACTGAAAGGGTTGTTCCTAAGTCAACTTCTTGGATAATGAGTTGATGTTGACAAGAAGTCACTCGTCGTAGGAGGGCCTTAATGTATCCCAGATCTACGACATGAAACGAAGAAAATGATTTTCTGGAGGTGAAAATGATCTGATGATACAAGGTTCAAGAATAGTGGTCATGAAAATGGAAAGTGAAGGTATTGCAGTGGATGAGGCATTAGCTCGGCGGTAAATTCTTTGAATGAATTCTCTTGAACATATCGGCGACACCGAGATGGATTGGTAGCGTTAACCCAAAAACATGGACGGTGTGGAGGAACAATGGTGATATGACCGATGAATGGAATAACCCAACCCGACTCAATCATGGTGATGGAGTGAAAGTGTCATGTTCAAGAGCGACCTGCTACCAATAAAATTCTTCAAGTTTTCTTCCCTTTTTCCCCAATCATTGCTGACCAGTACCTCTTTATTTTTGTCAAATTTGAGGAGGATAACATATGCTTTTTCTATAATTTTCCCTTCGGTAAAACCTATCGCTATGTTTTAGCAAACCTAACGGCAGTGAAACTCATTCTTGTCTAGGTGCACAAGTTTGTCGCTATTGTTTTAACGAGTTTAACGACAAGGATAACTCGGTACTTTTCATGTTTAGAGAGTTTAAAAAGGGATGAAAAGCAATCTCTAGTGGTCCTTTTTCATAGCATAATTCCTTAAGTCCGGAAAAGGATAAAATAATACGTAAGGGATAATTTTTTGATTGCTTTAGTGAGCTGAAAAAAACAAGCGCTCGATCTTTTTGTGGGATAATCCCTAAAGTCCAAAAAGATTAAAATACATGAGGGATGGCACTTCCCCTTTCTTTAACAAGCTAGAAAGGCTAGTAGCTTGATAACCTTTTCATATTTAACGAGTCTAAAAATAGCTTAAAAGAGACTCATTTTTGAGGAACGAGTGATGTTTTCGGGTAGCAACTAGTTCTAGGTAATTTTGGAACTTCTGAAAACATGGCAGTGTGAAGAGGGTGGCTAACAGAATCACTCACCACAGCTATTCCTTAAAAGGGTAAACAATCAAGTGGAAGCGTATGATCGGCCAAAAGAATGGAGGTGATGGTAGAACACAACCAAGGCTCAAAAGGATGATAGCATGGCAATCACAGAGGTCGTTTACTGAAGGCGGGTTATTTTTTTTAATGAGCTTGAACCATATGCTTAGTAGCAGGTTTATTTTTTAATGAGTTTGAATCTTGCAAAAACGTTGCTCATACCAGTCGTTAAAGATTTCTCTCACTAGTAGGCTTATTTTTTATTGAACTTGAACTCTACGATAACATGTGCTCATTGCCTTTTTTATGTAGGCTAGAAACGACCAAACTACAGAGCTAACTACACTAAGAGCTAAGGAACTACTGAGGTTAGGTAGGATAGTTTTGTCTTTCGTCTAGACAAAACCCTTCCTTTGCTGCGTCTGTGCACTGCAGACAAAGGTGAATGGTGGTCAGACCAATCACCTAACCTAAGAAGTTGAAACTAAAAATCTAAAAAGCTAAAAAATGAAATTGGCCATTTTTCACTTGCATACAAAGGTTTGCATGCCCCCAGGTATTGAGAAAAGGAGAGTCTCTAGGTTACCATATTGAAGTCCCTGCAGTTAGGCAGGATTGTTTCTGTCAATGGTTAGACAAAAAGCACTTCCTTGGCTTTGTCCATTGAAATAGACAAAGGTGAATGGTGTGAGCTTCCAGTCACATAACCTATTTGGAAACCTATTTTTTCAGCTGGGTTCACCTATTGAAGCAGACCAGGGTGCATGCCCCCTAAGCTTCATTACATTCACTGGACTAATCACGATAATTGATTTTTGATATCTAATCAGAGACTCGACTTGGAACTTGTTCCAGGGGTCCTTGTTTCATTTTTTAACGAGCTTGAGACAAGACAAGGAACTATGCTCATGTCCTTGGTTTCATTTTTTAACAAGGTTGAAACAAGAATATGAACTATCCTCCAGCTCCCCAATCACAACCTATAAGAGGTCATGAATGAGAACTCTGGTTCCAATGCCCCTAGTACATGGTGCACAACCTTGCTGAATTGATCGTCAGTTGATGTAGGTATGGAACTGGTTGCCACATAATGAATTCGTGGCGAGGATGATACCATTAGTACAAAAGGACCATTTAAAGAAGATGGTTGACTAGGAGCCATATTTGGACCAGGAAATGAAAGTTGGTCAACGGTTACAATCCTGCCTTCATGCTGGAAACAAATCACTCGGAAGAGTGTTGAAACAATAGCTCCCATGCGATAAACATAGTCACACCTAAGGAGTAGATAGTAATCTAATGGTCCTTAGACTACCATGACATCCAAGTGAACGGTTTTCCTTCCCAAAGTAATGGGTAACTTAGGAAGGATCCCTAAAGGTCGACTGGTTCCTTTGTTAAAGCCCAACAGATTTTGTGTAACAGGCATAGGCGGTGGTGAACTAAGCGCTTGCCAAGCAGTTGAGGAAAGGATACTCACTAATGCACCTTCGTCTATAATAGTGCCAGATACGATCATATTACAAACTTTTACTATTATCTGGAAGGGCATTGAAGACAGAAGGGGGATCTTGTCAGCTGATTCCAATCAAAGGAAGTGACTAGACTACTTGGAGGTGGTATTGTAGAAACAGGAGAAATAACTTGTTGAGTTACAAGAACTAGAGGATTTTCTTCCTATCTTGATGGAACATGTTAGCTTCCTATACCAATAGGTTTCATATTTCATGATTGACTCGGGAAGTGCCAAAAATGTTCATCCTTTTCATGCTGCAAAGGTTCCATATTTTGATGAATTTTCACTATGTATAGGTGATTAACTTTTGCCACAATTGATGATTAGCGAGACAGCCTAATCCTGGCTAGATCATGTTTCAATTTACTTGTCTTAGGATAGAGAATAAAGGTCTGCACAAACAATTTAAGCTTGGCAGGAAAGTAGTCAGGTAGAGAAGCAAAGGGTCTCAACAGCTTAATCTGAGCCTTGGAAGAAATAAGGGTAGACTTAGATAAGAGGGCAGCTAAAAGAAAAGAGAAGAATTAGGGTTTGCTAGTTCAAATGCACCCAATGAAACTGAAGAGAAAATGTTAGGTATACTAGGTTGGGTAGGTAGTTTTGATGGTACAGAGGCATGGTTTGTGAGAAATTTTCTCCTCTGGAATAAGTTGCCATATCATGAAATCATAATGTTCCATGGCAAGGTGGCGACAACACAAATGGAGCATGACTAATTCCTCTCCGCATTTTCCCAAGAACAATCACTAACATTCCCACCAAGGGCAATGAGATCTGCTCATTACCCTTATTCCACTTCATCCCATAGCAAAACTAAGTGAAAATATCTTTTACGTAGGCAAAACAAGCCACATTTCTTGTGTAAAAAGTCTTTTATTCCGTTTTGCCAAACTTTCCTAAACCTCACCATTTGTCATCCTTTCCTTTCCCCTTGGCCTATGTTTTCACTCTATAAAACTTAGCCTAAGCCATCCAAACCCATCCCCCACAATCATATTAGCCTACTAACCTTATTATATAACTCCTATGCATAACTTTTCCCTTCCCCTAGTATATAAATACATGGAAAATCCCCAAAAAAATAAATACCCTAACCCTTGGCTAACTATAGCCATATTTTAAATTTTGCTAGGGAGTTATTGGTCCACCTGGGGCCAATAACAAGCCTCCACGTGCCCATCGGACTTGTTTGGCCTCTGGCTAAATAAAATAGCTGAAATTCACATTTTCCCCCAAAAAACCCACTTTTCCAAAGTCTGCAATACACCAAAATACCTTACAAAATCACAAAAATTAAAGCGGGCCCACCTGTCGCGCCCCCGCAACTTATCATTCATCGTTGACCATTGGATTGGGGCCCTCAGATCCGACAGTGCAGAATCGTATCACGATGCCCCCAGCATCCGAATGATATGTACCAGGAAAATGGTGGTTTTGCCACCGTACCGAGGACACGCGTCGCTCACCCGCATGTATCGCGACCCCCCCTCTCAATACCACTACCACCCGAAAAGTGGTGTGATAAAACCACTTACCACCCTCGCTCCCCATCACTAACATCATCCGATGATGTCACAACCACGTCAGCACCACATCATCATTGCCACCTCAGCGCCAAATCATCTGCCACATCACCTTCCGTACCCCCACTACATGACAAAAATTCTACGTCATGATGAAATCATCATAAAAAGCACCAAAAAGCTTATTTTTGTTAAAAAACCTGTATAGACGTTTGTTTTTTACCATTTTCACTGTGTAACTTTGCTGAGACTTCACATGAAAACGACGACGCGTTCACTTGCAAAATTTCAGTCCACCACCTCGACCACCTTAGCTCAGCGCCCCACTGTGCGAATCATCTCCCAATTAGCCTGCAACTCCATTGCACTGTAGAAAATAGGCATTTACCATTATCTTGTGAAAAACCCTTTGAATTTCGATTTTTCGCCGTGAAAATTGTCTGGCAAACCTAGAAACTGGTCAAAATTTCACCCTGCTGCTACACACAAGCCTACCAGGACCACTCATCCACCAAAAAGCCTGTACATTGCATACCTCTCTGCAAAATACACCCAGCTAGCTGAGAAAAGCAGGAATTCACCTAAAATCTTGCTCCCAAGCTCCCTGATTGACTTCCATTTGCACAATTGCCCACTGAGACTACTTGTTTGCCCATATTTTGCTATAAAATTTGCTAGTTCCGCCCCACTCAACAAAATCCCTTCAATTTTAGCCGAGCTCAAATCAGTTTGTCAGTAATTACTAAGGGAAAGGCCTTGAAACCATCGCTACTCCTCCGTTGTAGTATAAATCCTTCAAGCTTCATCCTTTTGCTTCAAATTCTACCCACCAGAGTCTAAACAAAGCTCCAATTTGCAAAATTCTCTGAAAAAGCCCCGGGGCCTCTATTTTTTCCACTACTACTGTAAAAGTCCACATTTTACTCAAAAAACACCTAAGAACTTATAAAGATTGCAGCCCCTACTCTAGTAGCCCTCAATGTGGCCCCTCTCAATGCCCCACATAAAGAACTAGAGTGGTTACCACTAGCTGACAAGGATTTCCAAATTAATGATATAATGGGTAACACATCTCATCTCCAGGCCTTTTGTGAGATCAGGAACAACCATAGAAACAAAATTGACATCTTTGGGATTTGGGAGTGCAATATGCCCATGTACTACCTTCCTTGTTTAAATGTTTTTCCTGAGCTCATTCACTAATGCCATGCAAATTATGAGCCCACTCAAAGGGCAGTGATGTCTCCTTCTAGGACAATTCTATTCTATATCACCCCTGAATCAATAAATAAGAGATGCATTTCAAACCACCTGAACCATTGACTCCTCTTATTTTGGGATTTCTGCTTGACCAAGGTGCCAAATTTCCAAGTGCAGAGATAACCATAATTGGCAAAACATTTATGAAACCCAATTGTCAACCATAGGAACCTCCTCCATACCTGGACACTTGGTTCAATGAAGCAGGAAAGTTTATCATTGACATGACAACCTACATCCTAGGATTCAAAACCAGTGAATATGTAGATGAAACCACATTGGTCCTGTTATCCATTTTCTCTCCAGGACAGCCCCCTGCTGTCAATTATGACTATGTCACCTTCATTGCTAATAAGATACATGAACAGTTCATGAGCATGGACAGAGAAGGAGTGTCTAAATACACATCATGCATATACCATTTGTTTCTTTACTATCAACCAGATAGTTTTCAAGTTCCCCTCAGAAAATTTAATGTCAAGGGAGAGCCAAGTTCTGTTATCTTCTGGACCCCAGTCTTCCACCATGTATACTATTCTCCTTACACTTATTGTGAATTTATTGATCTATTCATATATCCAGCCACCTCTTTACTGATAACAAGTCCTCCAGACAGACTTTCTGGTGAAATGAAGATAATTCTACAGCTCTCCAAGAGCTATAGCATAGATGACTGGTAGTTTTACCAAAATCACACTATGATTCGGATATATGGTTGTCAGCTGAGCCCCTATAAATTGCCAAGATATGTGCCAATGCATTTGTTTGCCCTAGAATACTTTAGACAATGCATCCAGGCAGATACAATCCATTTCTTTGAGGCCAAGAAAAAGGTACAACTTAAGATAAGGAATAAACTTGGCCCTTTCACCTTCAATCAAAGGCAAGCCTGGCTAGAAGCTGATGAGATTTTAGGGCAGAAACTCAGACTAAAATAGAGTTTTTATTGGGCACCATATGACCCCAATCATTTTATAAGCTATAAGAAAGTAAAAAATAATTTGCCAGCATATGTTCACTGTCCAATCCCTGAAATCCAACAATATGCCAATCAATAAGAGTGGATAGAGGGCACATTGTTTGAAGAATTTACTAGAGGAAGAGAGATTGGAAAAAACAATGAAAGAGCTTGAGAAAACACTTGACCTGGACTCTTTTGGACAGGTACCTTTCAAGCTGCCCCAACACATTGGAGGGGATACATCTTTTGCTGAGAGCTCAGAGCAAGCAGCATGAAAGGCCAGCTCAGCAGGAAAGGGAAAGGAAGTAATGGATGCAGAACAACAAACCATGGCTGATCAGCCCTCTCCATCACAAGAACAACGTGAAGGGCAAGCTCCCCCAGCTCAAACTAAGGCATCTGAAGCCCCTGTTCTATAGACTCCTCAAAATGAGGAAAAGTGTAGAAAGAGAGACAGAGAAGAGGATTCCCCTACCAGTGGACCATTAGAACAAATAAGAGATAAGAGGCAGAGGTTGAATCCATATTCCGAAGAGGAATTTGTGGAAGAAACCACAAGCACCATGAGTGGGCAAGGAAGAACCGAGCAGCAAACATCTCCACTACCCGGCAGCTCAGCTAGCTCATTCCTGCAAGAGCTAGAGAGGCAACATAGCGTGGAATTTTCATCCACCACGCCTCAAAGCAAACAAGGAACAGACATAAAGAAAACTTTTACTGATATAAAAGCTAGAAATGGTCCAGTAAGAATGTAGCTTTATAATCAACTGATGAGGACAAAACCTACTAATCGACAAAGGCTAATGGTTGCCTATGATATTCAGGAAAAGAAAATGATCCTCAGCCATTTCAAGCCCAAGACACAGCAATCCCAGTCAGTTGTTGATTATATAAGAACTAATCTGGAAGTTCTATCCAAGGATAATCATCCAATTGACCAGATTGAGTTACATAAACAAACTGGGGAGATGGTGTATTCCACCTTGGCAGATAAGGCATTGCTTGCTTAGCAACTGAAAAATTCATTGCACAATACCTCTGCCCAATTAGAATTGGAGAAAGCTTCCTCCTTGGCTAAGGACAACAGGATTAAGTCCTTAGAAGAAATCATCATTGTGCTGGGGCATAACCCTAAGGATGCAAAGGGCATCAAAGCACTGATCAAGAAGAAGGAGGAGGACATTGCAGCCCTCAAAAGGCAACTAAAGTTGCCAATAATAGTGAATCCACAAACTGCAGAGGTTGCACAGCAAAAGGAGGAAGAGGACATGGTAGGTCTGCTAATGAGAATGAATGAAAGATTGGCAAAAGCAGAGCAAGCATTGGAGAAGGCCATTAAAGAGAAGCAGGGAGATTCCACCTGAAGCAACTCCAACAAGTGCCACTTCTCCCCCCATAGGTACAACAACAGTCCCTCCTACCATCCTAGCATCAACAATAGGTACAACAACTACAGATGCTACAACAGCACCAACAACAGAGCCAGAGACAAGCATGAAGATGGAAGAAATGGTGAAAGCAGTGAAAGAGCTAGAGGCTCAGATGTCAGAGCTCAAAGAGACAAAAGAAAAGTTAGCCAAATTAGAGGTGAGTTATAACAAGTCAAAGATAACAGTGGCAGAAAAAACTAGAGAAGAAAAGACCCTGGAAAACAAGGTGAAATAATTGGAAAAGGTTCTCACCTTACGAAAACCTCTAGCAGACATTAAGATGATTTTGTGGACTAAGATTGGCCAGTCCATTACTGACCAATGGAGGTCAATTGAGACAATCTATGAACATATTGAATTAATAGAAAGAGCATAAGAGCAAATTCAAAGGGCCAGGGCATCATTACGAAATATGCCTGAGCAGGCTAATAGGCTAATCCATTTTTTGAATACCAATACTAAGGAACAATTAGCAGCTTTAGAGATAAATGACAGGATAGGTACCATTTTGACAATAAAGAAGGTGCTGACCATGAGAATTTTTATACAGACTTTGGAAAGGAAGTGTCAAGAGATGCAGATGGATATTAATGCTTTCACAGAAAAATTCACAAACTTGCAGCAGAGAGGTTTACCCAATTTACTAACAAGCAATCAAGAATTGTTATCACATCAACAGTATGCTCACAAGGTAAACATGTATGAAACAAATCAAATCACTGCATCATCCAGCATTTCAGAGGACATAGGACCTCCTTTCGGACAGAGCTTGTATGGTAAATTGGAAGGATTATTTTTTATAGAACATGAAATAAATCATCTTTTTGAAGTCAAGCCTACCTTTTACAGGTATATTGAGGCTGATGAAATACTGGTAAAGATACAAAGACACGAGTTGCCCATAGAACACTGGTGGCAGAGGATGCCGGAAGTCTTGCCTAAGTAATTTGGATCTTGTTGCCTTCTTACACCTGGTCAAATAGCAGGACACATGGAAAATATTAAGAAAGGGGCTCAAGCGAGAACCAGGACACATTAAAGATGGATCAAGAGCAGGTGAACAAATCAGATAGCAACGCAGTAAGGAAAATCAAGGACATAACTTCCAGTCGAATTCCTGGGTAAAAGGTCTAAAATATCTATTCAATTAAAGCAGCCAGCACAGCCACAATAACTCTTGACTTTATTTCTGCATTCATTTCCCTGACAGAGTAGGTAAACTGAGTTATTGTTTCATATCTGATCCACAAGATATTTTGTAAATCTCTTTGTTATAAATACCTCCCCAAGGAATGTAATCAGGGTTGGTGATTCTCCTATTGAACTGCGCTATAACTCTGATATTTATTAATTCAAAGCCTATTGAGATGCATTTCTGCTAGACCTTTTGACTGTGGATTTTGATGATTCTGAGCTCTGCTACAGAATTGCTGTGTCTTTCTTTGGATAAATAAGTTATTCTAAACTATGTCTTTGTGTCTTTCTATGTTTGCAAATCTCATATATGTCTCATGATCTTAACAACAGGGAAAAGAATAGCCCAGAACTTGTTTAAATACACTATGTGTTCAATTCCTGTTGTTATTTATGGTTTCTTCACAATTAGTATAAATAGAAATTCTTAAATGCTTCTGTTTCTACTAATTCCTTCATTATGAACATTGTCAATGAATTCTTTGCTGCTCCTTGAAAATGTTCAAGCACCTTCCCTCTGCCACCACAATAAGGGGTTCTTGGTTGCTCTTTATCCCCTAGTCTACATCCCATCAATCACTAGCTTTCAATATTGTTCCAAACTGATTATCTTGCTCTGTAGTATTGCCTATCATCACAAAAACACACTCAGCGGTCCATCCTCATAGACTCCATTTCGCAATGGAATTAACTCTATCAGACCTACATCCTACCTCTATTTGAAATCACCATCCAAACCCATTTAAAACAAACCTATGCACATCATAACTAGCATAAAAATTCAAATAAAAAAAGTTAAATCATATAGAGAGAGCCCTCTCTGGGTGCAGTTTGGCTAGAAATTGCATCTAAACGATTGGTTAGTGGTTACCTCGGTCGTATTCCCTTTTCTCAAGAAGTTTTGGGGAAAAACCTGAGTGATAACATCAATGGCGACTCCACTTGGGAACTGAATGAAAGTCTGCTACTACTATCTAAACTCTAAAGCTAGAGATGGAGTGTGAAGTTAGCCAGGGAGCCTTTGAAACTGTCTTTTCTATGCAATCACAAAAGTAAATAAAATCTACTTCAGTCCAACTCGAGTTTAGTTTTTAGACAACTGTCTCAAAGATTTGTTTGGCCATCCTTTTTTCAAACCTCGTTGAAGGAAGGACCCAAATTCTCCTACATTTTAGTAGCTTCCTTGAAAATATTGTCAAAACTTGTATCCTCCAAGGATTCCTAGAAAATACCAAAACACACTTAGACTCTGGCTCCAAAGAAGAAAACTCAATACACAAGGTCAAACCCAGACCCAAATCCTCCAGCTATTTTCGACAATCCAAATCTGATTTCTAAGAGCCTGAGGAAACCAGAAAATCAAGAGAGTTCTGTTGATTCAAATCTTGAACCATCCGAGCAGAAACCCATTCAAATTAAACCTACAGCAAATTCTCAAACCCTTCTTCCTAGTTCTGTAGCTTCTTCCAGTTCACCTTTATTACTCCAAACTCTCTTTTCCACCCCTCCATCCATAGCACTTATCTCAGCCCCTACCCCTGTGCTTCCGGTTGTCCCACTTTTTCCTGCTAATATGGCAAATAGATATGCTCCCCTGCAGTTGCCTGCCAATCCAGGGGCTATGCCATAGGATTATCAAGGAAAAATTACCTATATTGATAGTACAGGCATTTACACTACTCAACAACATACCAAGAGGATGACCAACTATTTTGAAAACTATGAGATTGATGATAATGATGTTAGGATGAAAACTTGTGTCCAAAGCTTAACTGGTGATGTAAGGGCATGGTTTAGGTCACTTCCTGTAAACAAAATAGCTAATCCATATGCCTTTATCAAACTTTCCTAAACAGGTGGGAGAAGAAAAAGGGTCCTTTACACATCTTAACTGAATATGAGAATTTAAAAAGAGGCCCACAAGAGAGTGTCCAATATTATTGTGCCAGATTCAACAATACATACCTTGCTATTCCAATAAATCTTAGACCACCACTAGACTTAGCATTGATTAAATTACCTGATGGTTTTGACTCAAACATGGCTTACTAGCTCAGGGAGAGAGCTCCTCCTAGCCTTGAATATATGCAGAGCATAGCTGTGAGTGTTGAAGCTAATCTAATTTCCAAACAAAATCGATCTAGGACTGAAAGAAGAACAACTTTCAAAGAGGAACCCTCTGCCTTTGAACATAAACTTGATGCAATTATTAAGGGCATGGATAGGTTAGGACACAGAGTGGAAACTATTGAGAGGAAATCTTATTGGGACAGCCAACCAAACAACAATGCAAGAAATCCAAACTTTAGAAAAAATCAAAACCCCAATGTAGGAAAGGTTGGTCCAGACCAAAACATAAGGCCTCCCTTCCAAGAAAGCTATGCAGAAGCTTCCACAATCTAGTGAACCAACATAGGACCCCCACATTAACCTAATGGGCCTCAATAGTAGCCAACCAATTTTCCTAACTCAAGAAGACTAAGAGGCTCATACTCTTAGTCAGTGTCAAATGAAATCAGGGGAATCCTTTGATTTCAAGCAAGGGTATGAAACAGCTGTGTATGAAGTTCACAAGCAATACAATTTGAGAAGTAGGAGGATAGACATCCCTGATGATCCCAAGCAAAAGACAATCAAGCAACCTACCAAAACCAAACTCAAGGACTCTCATATACCAATTATCCCCAATTCAACTCCCAATCCAAGTGATCCAATAGTTGTAGATGTTTCAGACAAAGATAGATTAAAACATCACCCTACGTTTGTCTCTCCACTCAGAGAAATGGTAGAAGAACCCTTGGAAGATGGTGAGCAAGCAACTCTAGTTCATCATGACATTCCAGTAAAAGAGGCAGTCGTTGATAACTCAGTTGAAAGGCACAACCTTGTTGCCCAAAATGTCAAAACACAAACAGAAAAACCCTTTAATATGGAGGCTGAAATAGGTAAGTTAAAAGTGTCCATCCCATTATCTGAATTAGCTAGGCATGAAGTGTTTAGGGAACAAATCAATAGATCATTACAAATTTTAGAAAACAAAGACTCAGTGAACATCCTTGATGATCAACCAGAACTTATATTTGGCCCTGAAGCAAATGGTAAAATAGTAAATGGAGGAGTCCCTCCCTTTTATGTGAGTCTAAACATTCATGACAAGGTGCTTCACAATGCAATGTTTGATTCAGGAGCTTCACATAATCTGATGCCCAAATGTGTCATGGAGAAGTTGGACCTAGATATCACAAGGCCATACAAAGACTTGTTTTCCTTTGATTCCAGTTAGGTCTGGTGTCTAAGCTTAATCAAGGATCTATGTGTGTCATTAGTCCAATATCTAGCCAAGACAATTCTCATGGATGTGGTGGTAGCTGATATTCCACCGAAGTATGGAATGTTGTTATCTAGATCCTGGAGTGCCAAGCTACAGGATCTTTGCAACTAGACATGTCTTATGCCACTATCTCAGTCTTCGGCCAGCCTAAAAGGATATACCGAGAAACTTTGATGAAGTATGTGGTAAGTAGTCAAGAAAAACCCCAAAAGTTTCCCATTTATTCTATACATTCAGACATGGACACTTTTATCTTATACAACACTGAAATTCAAACCCAAATTGATGTGAAAATGGTGACTTTGAGTCAGGATGAATTCCTAGACAAAGAATCCACAGTTCAGATTCAAGAAATCTTGGAAAGCAATAAGTTAACAGTCACACATAAAGAATCCTATGAGACTATAAATCTAACTATCCCTACTGAGAAAATGGAAAAGGCTCCTAATACCAGTACAAATCAAGAAAAACTATGGTATCTAGAGTTTGATGGATCTGTTAATAAGCTAAGCACAGGGCAGGGGTTTGGGTACACAATATGAAGGATGACCACGCTGAGGGACATGCATTTAGATTAAATTTCAGGTGCACTAACAACATGGCCGAGTATGAAGCCCTCCTTTTAGGACTCAAAATGATAAAAAACTTAGGTGCAGCTCGAATATCAATTTTGGGAGACTCTGACCTCATCATTCAACAAATTAAGGGTAACTTCATCACAAATTGTCTTAGGCTGAGGTCATATAGAGTTGCTACAATGGAAATTCTCAACACCTTTCTTGAAACCCAACTGACCAAGATTCCAAGGAATCAAAATCTGCATGCCCATAGTCTACCAAATTTTGCAAGTACTTGCAAATTGCCATTCAAGCCTAATCACCTATTCACTGCTGAAATAAAAAATAGACCTACAGTACCAGATAATGTCAAAAACTGACAGGTGTTTGAAAATGATACACAAATCAACAATTTCCTGACTTTGCAAGAAGAGTTCACAAGAACAAAAATGGATACCAACACTATAGAGGAAAGCAACCAAATGGACAAAGTTGAAACACATATCTCTGCTGAAACAACAAACCAACTTCTACATCCCACCAACTTCACTAAAACACATTTACAACAACTGCAGGAAAAAGAAGGTGAGGATGCAATTGCAACAGAATGTGAAGTTATTGAGCTGAAGGATAACTTTCTACCTACAGGCCTCACTCCTTTAGAGGACATTTTTTACTCAAATGGCATCTCTATGAAACCTAAAATGCAGCCATTAAACACAGAAATTGAGGACTGTAATCTAGGAACTGCAGAAAATCCCAAGATGATAAAATTGTCCAAAGCTCTGCCTCTTGACCAAAAACTCAAGTATATTGAATTGTTCAAAGAATTTCAAGATGTCTTTGCATGGAGTTATGAGGACCTAAATTCTTATGATACTGCAGTAATCCAACACACAATACCTCTCAAAGAAAACCAAAAACCTTTCAAACAGAAACTTAGGAGGGTCAGCCCTATGCTGCTCCCTTTGATTGAGAAAGAAGTTAAGAGAATGTATGAAGCTGGAATTATAGCTCCAATCAGATTGTCGTAATGGGTTTCAAATTTAGTGCCCACTAGAAAGAAGACAGGGGAGATTAGGTTATGTGTTGACTTGAGAAATTTGAACAAAGTCTCTTTAAAGGACAACTATCCTTTGCCCAAAATGGATCACATTCTACAAAGGGTAGTGGGTGCTTCAAGGATATCATTGTTAGATGGATTCTTAGGCTTCAATCAAATCCCAATGCACCCTGATGACCAAGATAAAACTACTTTCACCACCCCTTGGGGAACATTCAAATATGTGAAAATGCCTTTTGGACTCAAAATGCAGGAGCAACTTTTCAAAGAGCCATGGATATTGCTTTTGCTAAGGAAATCCATGACTTTTTAGTTATTTACCTAGATGACCTTACAGCTTTCTCCAAATCAGATCAAGAGCACCTAGATCATCTAAGGCAAGTATTCTTAATTTGCAGAAAATATGGTATATCATTAAACCCAAAGAAATCCTTGTTTGGCCTAGAAGAAGGAAAATTATTGGGCCATATCATCTCTAAAGAAGGCATTAGAATTGATCCACATAGAATACAAGCCATATTACAAGTCCATCACCCCAGAAACATTAAATAACTACAAGCCTTTTTGGGAAAGATCAACTTTCTAAGAAGATTCATACCAAACCTGGCTGAGCTAATAAGATTGCTAAACAACATGCTCAAAAAAGACTCCAAGGTCAAGTGGACAATGGAAACTAAGCAAGCCTTTGAAGAAATCAAACAAGCTTTAACTCAAACACTAGTCCTCACAAGCCCCAATTTTGATAAAGACTTTATCATATTCCCATTTGCATCATAACACACAATTGTTGTTGTCTTGCTCGAAAAAAATGACCAGGGATGTGAAAAACCAATAGCCTTCTTCAGCAAAGCCCTCAGAGATGCTCGACCTAAAAATCAAATCATGGAGAAACAAGCATATTCCCTTGTAAAGGCCATCAACGACTTCACAGTTTACATCTTGTACTCTCATGTGATCGCTTATGTGCCCAACAATGTTGTTAAAGACATTTTGACCCAAGAAAGCATTGAATGCAAAAGGGGTAGATGGATAGCTACCATACTGGAATATGACATTGAAATTAAACCAACAAAACTGATAAAAGGACAAGGACTAGCTAAACTCATGGCTGAAACTAACTTTCAAGCCCTTGACATAAATCAACTGGATAATGAGCAGGAAATGGCGACTCCACAGATCAATCAAGCCTTTTTACAATCACCTTGGTATGTTGACATATCTTTTGTGTTATTAAACCGGCAAGCTCCTCCAGGATTATCCAGAACTAAGAAAAGATTTTTGAAAATGAAAGCTTCTAAGTTCTGCATTTTAGATCATGTTCTTTTTTGGAAAAACCATGAAGGTGATTTATTAAATTGTCTAATCAAAGAAGAAACTCACAAAGTACTCAAAGAATTTCATGCAGGGGATTGTGGTGGACATTTGTATTGGAAATCAACTGCTGATAAATCCTAAGGGCTGGAATTTATTGGCCCACCCTATTTACTGATGTGAAAAAATATGTAACTTCTTGCCACAAATGCCAGATCTTTGAAGGCAAGAAAAAGTTGTTGCCTCTGCCCCTCAAGCCCATTTCCACTGAGAAACCATTTCAACAATGGGGTTTAGACTTCATTGGGGAAATCCACCCTTCATCCTCTGGCTAGCACAAGTGGATTTTGACTGCAACAGACTATTTTACTAAGTGGATAGAGGCCATCCCTTGCAGACAAGCCAATGACTCAATAATCATTCAATTCCTTGAGACCAACATCTTGTCTAGGTTTTGTTGCCTAGAGAAAATTATTACAGACAATGTTGCTGCCTTTAAATCTAAGAAAATGATTAATTTTTGTCATAAATACCACATCACCTTGGGCCATTCCACAACCTATTACGCCCAAGGTAATGGCCTAGCTAAATCCTCCAACAAGAGCTTGATCAACATCATTAAGAAAGTCTTGGAGGAGAACAAGAAAAACTAGCATAAAAAGCTTGTGAATGCCCTCTGGGCAGACAAATTGACCACCAAGAGATCTATTGGGACCAACCCCTATCAATTGGTTTATGAAAGGGAGGCAGTATTCCCTTCTTCTTTGGGGATCCCAGTGATAAAGTTGCTACAAGAGATACAAGCAAAACCTAATGATATTCAGAGAAGGATCAATCAAACTATTTACTTGCAGCAGACAAGAGAAGAGGTCTATCACAGAGCCCAAGTCCTACAAGAAAAGATTAAAAATATATTTGAAAAAAGAACCAAAGCAGAGGATTTTTTCGTTGGGGATAAAGTCTTAAAGTGGGATTCCATAAGAGAATATACAGGAAAACATGGAAATTTTGATTTCTTATGGAGAGGACCATTTATCATTCAGACTGTACAAGGAAACAACACCTACTTTTTGAAAATTCTGGATGGTACAAAGGCAGATGGTGGAGCAATCAATGGTAGAATGCTGAAGCACTATTTTTAGCCACTTTGTTAAGAATAGCAACACTTCAGCTTGTACATAGTAGTGTTTGCTTTCTGCAGTTTATTAGAGCAATAGAATAGGGAATAAGTTACAACAAATTTTGAGGAAAAAGCAAGGAATTGTGTCACCTTTGGATATTGCATTTTTAGCATATCAAAAGAAGCTAAAGAATCAGACTTGGGAGCTATGAAAATGATGAGAAATAATCAAACAGAGTACCCAAAACAGAGCTCCAATTTTGGAGTGAGTTCATGAGAAATACAGGTATTACAAAGGAGCCATTTTGTGAACAACAAGGGAGAAATTTCAGAATACATCAAAGAACTAAATATAAGGCCATCTAACCTGCTGTTCTTGAATTTTCACTGGGAAAATCCATCCCCAAGTGGAGCCACTATTAGCTTCCTATACCAATAGGTTCTATGTTTCATGATTGGCTGGGGAAGTGCAAAAAAGTTCATCCTTTTCATGCTGCAAAGGTTCCATATTTTGATGAATCTTCACTATGTATAGGTGGTTAACTCTTGCCACAATTGATGATTAGCTAGACAGCCTAATCCTAGCTAGATCATGTTTGAATTTACTTGTCTTAGGATAGAGAATAAAGATTTGCAAAAACAGTTTAAGCTTGCAAGGCAAGTAGTCAGGTAGAGAAGCAAAGGGTCTCAACAGCTTAATCTGAGCCCTGGAAGAAATAAGGGTAGACTTAGATAAGAGGGAAGATAAAAGAAAAGAGAAGAATCAGGGTTTGCTAGTTCAAATGCACCCAATGAAAATGAAGAGAAAATGTTAGGTATACTAGGTTGGGTAGGCAGTTTTGATGGTACAGAGGCATGGTTTGTGATCAATTTTCTCCTCTGGAATAAATTGCCATCTCATGAAATCATAATGTACCATGGCAAGGTGGCTACAAAGCAAATGGAGCATGACTAATCCCCCTCCCCATTTTCCCAAGAAACACTCACTAACATTCCCCCCACGGGCAATGAGATCTGCTCATTACCCTTAGTCCACTTCATCCCATAGCAAAACTAAGTGAAAAGATATTTTACCTAGGCAAAACAAGCCACATTTCTTGTGTAAAAAGTCTTTTATTCCATTTTGCCAAAGTTTCCTAAACCTCACCATTTGTCATCCTTTCCTTTCCCCTTGGCCTATGTTTTCACTCTATAAAACTTAGCCTAAGCCATACAAACCCATCCCCCACAATCATATTAACCTATTAACCTTATTATATAACTCCTATGTATAGCTTTTCCCTCCCCCTAGTAATAAATGGAAAATCGCAAAAAAAATAAATACCGTAAACCTTGCATAACTATAGCCATATTTTAAATTTTTCTAGGGAGTTATTCGTCCACCTGGGGCTAGTAACAACCCTCCACATGCCCATTAGACTTGTTTGGCCTCTAGATCAATAAAATAGCAAAAATTCACATTTTCCCCCCAAAAACCCACTTTTTGAAAGTCCGCAATACACCAAAAAACCTTACAAAATCACAAAAATTAAAGTTGGCCCCCATGTCGCACCCCTACAACTTACCATTAACCGTCGACCATTGGATCGGGGCCCTCAGATTCGACGGTGCGGATTCGTATCGCAATGCCCCCAACATCCAAATGATATGTCCCAGGAAAATGGCGGTTTCGCCGCCGTACCGAGGGCACGCATCGCTCACCCGCGTGTATCGCGACCCCCCCCACTCAATACCGCTACCAACCCAAAAGCAGTGCGATAAAACCGCTTACTGTCCTCGCTCCCCATCGGTGACATCATCCGATGATGTCACAACCACGTCATCACCACGTCATCATTTCCACCTCAATGCCAAATCATCCGCCACGTGACCTTCCGTACCCCTGCTACATGACAAAAATTCTATGTCATGATGACGTCATCATAAAAAGCGCCAAAAAGCCGATTTTTGTTTTAAAAACCCGTAAAAACATTTGTTTTTTACCATTTTCACTGTGTAACTTTGTTGAGCCTTTGCATGCAAATGACGATGAGTTCACCTGCAAAATTTCAGTCTGCCACCTCGACCACCTTAGCTCGGCACCCCACTGTGCAAATCATCTCCCAATCAGCCAACAACTCCAGTGCACTGTAGAAAACAGGTATTTACCATTATCTTGTGAAAACCCCTTTGAATTTCAAATTTTCACCGTGAAAATTGTCTGGAAATCATAGAAACTGGTCAAAATTTTACCCTACTGGTTCACACAAGCCCGCTGGGACCACTCATCCACCAAAAAACCTGCACATTGCATACCTTTGTGCACAAATCACCCAGCTAGCCAAGAAAAGCAGGAATTCACCTAAAATCTTGCTCCCAAGCTCCCTGATTGACATCCATTTGCACAATTGCCCACTAAGACTAATTTGCCCATATTTTCCTATAAAAACTGCCAATTCTGCCCCACTCAGCAAAATCCCTTCAATTTAGTTGAGCTCAAGTCATTTTGTCAGTAATTACTAAGGGAAAGGCCTTGAAACCATTGCTACTCCTCCCTTGCAAGATAAATCCTTCAAGCTTCATCCTTTTTCTTCAAATTCTTCCCACCAGAGTCTAAACAAAGCTCCAATTTGCAAAATTATCTAAAAAAAGCCCTAGGGCCTCTATTTTTTCCACTACTGCTGTAAAAGTCCACATTTTACTCAAAAAACACTTGAGAACTTATAAAGATGGCAACCCCTACTCCAGTAGCCCTTATTGTGGCCCCTCTCAATGCCCCACATAAAGAACTGGAGTGGTTATCCCTAGCATACAAGGATTTCCAAATTAATGATATAATGGGTAACACATCTCATCTCCAGGCCTTTTGTGAGAGTAGGAACAACCATAGAAACAAAATTGACATCTTTGGTATTTGGGAGTCCAATATTCCCATGTACTACCTTCCTTGTGTAAATGTTTTTCCTGAGCTCATTCACCAATGCTGTGCAAATTATGAGCCCACACAAAGGGAAGTGATGTCTCCATATGGGACAGTTCTATTCTATATCACCCCTGAATCAATAAATAAGATGATGCATTTCAAACCAACTGAACCATCAATTCCTCTTACCTTGGGATTTCTGCTTGACCAAGGTGCCAAATTGCTAAGTGCAGAGATAACTAGAATTGGCAAAACATTTATGAAACCCAATTGTCAACCACAGGAACCTCCTCCATACCTGGACACTTGGTTCAATGAAGTATAAAATTTTATCATTGACATGATAGCCTACATCCTGGGATTCAAAACCAGTGAATATGTAGATGAAACCACATTGGTCCTATTATCCATTTTCTCTCCAGGACAGCCCCCTGTTGTCAAGTATGACTATGCAACCTTCATTGCTAATAATATCCATGAACAATTCATCAACATGGACAGAGAAGGAGTGTTTAAATACACATCATACATATACCATTTGCTTCTTTACTTTTAGCCAGATAGTTTTCAAGTTCCCCTCAGAAAATTTGATGTCAAGGGAGAGCCAAGGTCTGTTATCTTCTGGACCCCAGTCTTCCACCATGTCTACTATTCTCCTTACACTTATTGTGAATTTATTGATCTATTCATATATCTAGCCACCTCTTTACTAATAACAAGTCCTCCAGACAGACTTTCTGGTGGAATGAAGAGAATTCTACAGCTCTCCAAGAGCTATAGCATAGGTGACTAGTACTTTTACCAGAATCACACTGTGATTTGGATATATGGCTGTTAGCTAAGCCCCTATAAGTTGCCCAGATATGTGCCAATGTGTTTGTTTGCCCTGGAATACTTTATACAATTCATCCAGGCAGATACAATCCATTTCTTTGAGGCCAACAAAAAGGTACAACTTAAGATAAGTAATCAACTGGGCCCTTTCACCTTCAATCAGAGGGAAGCCTGGCTAGAAGCTGATGAGATTTTAGGGCAGAAACTCAGACTAAAACAGAGTTTTTATTGGGTACCATATGACCCCAATCATTTTATAAGCTATAGGAAAGTCAAAAATAAACTGCCAGCATATGTTCACTGTCCAATCCCTAAAATCCAGCAATATGCCAATAAATAAGAGCGGATAGAGGGCACATTGTTTGAAGAATTGACTGAGGAAGAGAGATTGGAAAAATAAATGGAAGAGCTTGAGAAAACACTTGACCTGGACTTTTTTGAACAGGTACCTTTCAAGCTGCCCCAACACATTGGAGGGGATACATCTTTTGTTGAGAGCTCAGAGCAAGCAGCACGAAAGGCAAACTCAGCAGGAAAGGGCAAGGAAGCAATCGATGCAAAACAGCAGACCATGGGTGATCAGCCCTCTACAACACAAGAATAGGGTGAAGGGCAAGCTCCCCCAGTTCAAACCAAGGCATCTGAAGCCCCTGTTCTATAGACTCCTCAAAATGAGGAAAAGAGAAGAAAGAGAGACAGAGAAGAGGATGCCCCTGCCAGTGGACCATCAGAACAAACATGAGATAAGAGGTAGAGGTTGAATCCATATTCAAAAGAGGAACTTGTGGAAGAAACCACAAGCACCATGAGAGGGCAGGGAAGAACTGAGCAACAAACATCTCCACTACCTGGCACCTCAGCTAGGTCATTCCAGCAAGAGCTAGAGATGCAACATAGCGTGGAAGTTTCATCCACCAGGCCTCAAAGCAAACAAGGCTCAGACATAAATAAAAATTTTACTGATATAAAAGCTAGAAATGATCCTGTAAGAATGCAGCTTTATAATCAACTGATGAGGACAACACCCACTAATCAACAAAGGCTAATGGCTGCCTATGATATTCAGGAAAAGAAAATGATCCTCAGCCATTTCAAGCCCAAGACACAGTAACCCCAGTCAGCTGTTGATTATATAAGAACTAATCTGGAAGTTCTATCCAAGGATATTAATCCAATTGACCAAATTGAGTTACATAAACAAACTAGGGAGATGGTGTATGCCACCTTGGAAGATAAGGCATTGCTTTCTCACCAACTGAAAAATTCATTGCACAATACCTCTGCTCTGCCCAATTAGAATTGGAGAAAGCTTCCTCCTTGGCTAAGGACATCAGGATTAAGCCCTTAGAAGTAATCATCATCGAGCTGTGGCATAACCCTAAGGATGCAAAGGGCATCAAAGAACTAATCAAGAAGAAGGAGGAGGACATTTCAACCCTCAAAAGGCAACTAAAGTTTCCAATAATAGTGCATCCACAAACTGCAGAGATTTCACAACAAAAGGAGGAAGAGGACATGGTAAGTTTGCTAATGAGAATGAATGAAAGATTGGTAGAAACAGAGCAAGCATTGGAGAAGGCCATTAAAGAGCAGCAGGGAGATTCCACCTCCCAGCCACCTGAAGCAGCTCCAACAAGTGCCACTGCTCCCCCCACAGGTACAACAGTAGTCCCTCCTAGCATCCCAGCATCAAAATCAGGTACAACAACTACAGATGCTACAACAACACCAACAACAAAGCCAGAGACTAGCATGAAGATGGAAGAAATGATGAAAGCAGTGAAAGAGCTAGAGGCTCAAATGTCAGAGCTAAAAGAGACAAAAGAAAAGCTAGCCAAATTGGAGGTGAGCTATCACAAGTCAAAGATAACAGTAGCAGAAAAAACTAGAGAAGTAAAGACCCTGGAAAACAAGGGGAAATCATTGGAAAAGGATCTCACCTTACAAAACCTCTAGCAGACATTAAGATTATTTTGTGGACCAAGACTGGCTAGTCCATTATTGACCAATGGAGGTCAATTGAGACAATCTATGAACAGATTGAACTAATAGAAAGAGCACAAGAGCAAATTCAAAGGACCAGGGCATCATTACGAAATATGCCTAAGCAGGCTAATAGGCTCATCCATTTTTTGAATACCAATACTAAGGAACAGTTAGTATCTTTAGAGATAACTGATAGGACAGGCACCATTTTGACAATAAACAAGGTGCTAACCATGAGAAGTTTTATATAGACTTTGGAAAGGAAGTATCAAGAGATGCAGATGGATATTGATGCCTTCACAGAAAAATTCACAATCTTACAGTAGAGAGGTTTACCCAGTTTACTAACAAGCAATCAAAAACTGTTATCACATCAACAGTATGCTCACAGGGTAAACATGTTTGTAGCAAATCAAATCATTGCATCATCCAGCAGTTTAGAGGACACAGGACCTCCGTCCTGACAGAGCTTGTATGACAAATTAGAAGGATTATTTTTTACAGAAAATGAAATAAATCATCTTTTTGAAGTCAAGCCTACCTTTTATAGGTATACTGAGGCTGATGAAATACTGGTAAAGATACAAAGACACCAATTTCCCACAGAACACTGGCGGCAAAGGATGCTAGAAGTCTTTCCTAAGTAATTTGGATCTTGTTGCCTTCTTACACCTGGTCAAATAGCAGGACATGTGAAAAATATTAAGAAAGGATCTTAAGCAAGGATCAGGACACATTAAAGATGGATCAAGATCAGGTGAACAAATTAGGATAACAACGCAAGAAGGCAAATCAAGGACATAACTCCCAGCGGAATTCCTAGGTAAAAGATCTAAAATATCTAGTCAATTATAGCAGCCAGCAAAGCAACCATAAATCATGCCTTTATTTCTACATTCATTTCTCTGACATAGTAGGTAAACTAAGTTATTGTTTCATATCTGATCCACAAGATATTTCGTAAATCTCTTTGTTATAAATACCTCCCAAAGGAATGTATTCGAGGTTGGCGATTCTCCTATTGAACTATGTTGTAACTCTGATATTTATTAATACAAAGGCTGTTGAGATGCATTGCTACTAGACATTTTGATTGTGGAATTGATGATTCTGAGCTCTGTTACAGAATTCATGTGTCTTTCTTTGGATCAATAAGTTATTCTAAACTATGTCTTTGTGTGTTTATATGTTTGCAAATCTCATATATGTCTCATGATCTTAACAATAGGGAAAAAGAATAGCCCATAACTTGTTTAAATACACTATGTGTTCAATTCCTATTGTTATTTATATTTTCTTCATAATTAGTATAAATAGAAATTCTTAAATGCTTCTATTTCTACTAATTCCTTCATTCTGAACATTGTCAAGGAATTCTTCACTGCTCCTTGAAAATATTCAAGAACCTTCCCTCTGCCACCATGATAAGGGATTCTTGACTGCCCTTTATCCCCTAGCGTACACCCCATCAATCACTAGCTTTCAATATTGTTCCAAACTGATTATCTTTCTCTGTAGTATTGCCTATCATCACAGAAACACACTCAACAATCCATCCTCATAGACTCCATTGCCCAATGGAATTAACTCTATCAGACCTACATCCTACCTCTATTTGAAATCACCATCCAAACCCATTTAAAACAAACCTCTACACATCATAACTAGCATAAAACTTCAAATAAACAAAGTTAAATCATATAGAGAGATCCCTCTTTGGGTGCAGTTTGGCTAGAAATTGCATCTAAAAGATTGGTTAGTGGTTACCTCGGCCGTATTCCATTTTCTCAAAAAGTTTTGGGGCTGAGTGATAACAGAATCGGTGGATTGCCCCCAAGCTCATTTGGATCTGAGGTAACAGAAATAATTTGAGTGGTATCATTTTCACTCTCTTCGGCAAAGGTACGATTTGCTGAAGGTGAAATTAGGTCAATTGTTACCTCAACTTGTTGATTTTGGTCGGGTATAGACTCATAGGATTCACTTTTAGAGAGAGTGGCTTCGACCAACGATTGATTTAATTCAGTTGGATGTTCAACTAGTAAAAGACTTGGGGAGAGTTTCTTGTAGCAAGATGGGAGTCACTGTGATGAAGTAGGACAATTATCCAAAACTAATTTGTCTTCATCCAAATACGGACAAAGGTCAAAGGGGTGTATACCTTCACATAACCTACATGGAAGCTTGACTTTTCCCTTTTGTCCTTGAACTTTACTATTACTAGTTGATGGGGTGTTACCAACGTGATCATCAAAGGTTGGTGACACGGGACGTTGTGAACGGGAAGACCATTCTTTCAAGATCCGAGGAAAATAAGGACACTTTCGATGAAAATGGTCTTTTGCACAGATTATGCATGGATATTCGACTTTGTGTGGCTTAACGGACAAATTTTCATTAGATGTCGCATTCGAAGCAATGGTTGCTTGGTTGCCCTCTTGCTAAATTGGATTCTTCTTCTTCTTCTTCCTTTTCTTCTTCTTCTTAGCCACATGGTTGCTAGTACCAATCCTTTTACTGAGTGAAGAGGAAGAGGGGGAGGGAGAAAAACAAGGAAGAAGGCAAAGGGTCAACTTTAGAATCAACCGGAGGTTGATTTGTTTGCTGAGGAATCATGGTATTTTGAACAACAGAGGTTGAGAATAGCCATATTGGCAGGCCAATTGTAATTCCCAGGAGGGAAAATGTAGCCATATGATGAGCACCAATATCTCCGAAAGAAGGAAAAAGACTAGGATTCCCATCAAAAGGGATTCATAGATTGGTGGATCTCGAATTTCCCTCCATATATCTCAACTTAAGATCAACGAAGGAATTAGGATGTTTTTCTGAATTAAATAAATTTTAATGACACTTGCACACAACTTTTCTTTTTCAATTTTTAAGAGTCAAGAAAAAGCTAAAGATGACTCTAGTCGCCTTCGATTTTTAATGAGCCTAAAGTGGCAAGTGATCAGATGGACCTTTTCTTTTAAGAAGTCAAAAAGGAATGGAAATGACTACTCTAGAGATCTAGATAGAGGGATTACCAGACCAATCGCAAAACTGCAATATACACCCTGGTGGTCAATTAAAGAGAAACTACCAAGGACTTATGTACAACAGTCAATCTTCCCGAATGCTGTGTTTAGTTCATTGCGATCGATAGGGCGGCAAACAAAGCTTCCTATGGATAAAGGATATCAGCCTATTGTGGTCTCGCAATATATACCTGATGGTACGGGAGCACAAGTCCGTGCTAGCACTTGTCGTATCAAAGAGGAGGAACCACCCAACCTTCGATGAAAACGATAGTTACTAGATTTTACGATGCCGGAACACATCTCTAGCCTAGACCTCTAGACGTGTTGCATTAGGTTCCAAAGCGTTGTTAAGTTCATTGAGGTTTATTTTAGAGTTTATCTTGTTTATAATTTTCTCTTCCAAGGTTCATCGCGTGATGTGGATGTAAGATTCCTAAATATGCAATCTAAAATGATAAACAGTTGTTTCTTTTCTTTTAGCAATGAAAATCCCAACTATTAAGGAAATAAAATAATGATTCTTTCAACAGAGAGCAAAGAGCACACACTAAATGCACTTTTTCTAAATCATTTTCTACATATAGTCTAAATGAAAATGCAAATGTATGTATTTGTTTTCTGTTTCCTTATTGTGAGAATGCCAAAAAGGAAAACTAAGTATAGATTTGAATTATTTTCTTCAAAGCGACATTTGAACAAGTTCTTTTCAAAATGAAAGGAAGACTAAAATGACACTTTTTGATTTCGAATAGAAAACTGTTTTCAACATTTCAAATATTAACAATTCAAATCAAATACAATGAAAAAGGTACAATTGACTATCTAGAGGAGGAAGAATTCACGACACTCTTCTTTTTTACTTAAAATGACAATTACAACACTTTTGCATAAAAAACGATAGTTCGATTCAAGCTACCTTTTTACTAGGGATTGTAAATGACGGACAAATACATAAAAAAATTTACTAATCCTAATCAATGGAGGATAAAAAATGTAAAGGAAGGAGGCTTCAGCAATGAGATACTAATCATAAGCAGCAAAACAACTGAATAGAGCTGAAAACAAGGAGGAGAAACCCAAATTTCAAAGAGAGAGATAGTATTACTCAGTCATCTCACATGTGCTTCTCAGAAATAGGGATGCATATCACTTGCTACAGATGCGAGGTGCAACACATACTGGTTTCCAGTTATAGACAATGCGATGGGCTAGGGAGTGAAACTAAGGTGGGTTTTTGCCCAAATTTGCAGCTAATTTCAGTGATTTAGGCTGAGCTACTATGAACGGTAAAGAAAAAAGTACAGGGGTATGATCTTAGGAGGTTAATGAGCTACCACAAGGGCATTTAGAATGCTTGTAAGTCAAATGTTTAGTTCATAAACCAACCCAGATATTGACTGAAGCAACATTCATCTACTTTGCAATTGCATAGCAAGAGCAGTTCGAAGGCTAGCTGGCTAACTTCAGACTTCATTTGTAGTTTATAAAGAAAACAACAATAACAAACAAACAAACTATTCGCTCCCCGTGGGGTCGCCATTTTGTTTCCGAGAAAACTAGTGTCTTTTCGATCTTCTAGTCCCACTAAGATTGGTAGCTATCTTAGAAACAAACAATCAAAGAAATTTGCAATTTCGTTTATGTATGATAGATAAGAGAGAGGCAAAGGAGGCCAATCTAGATCTTTCGCTTGACTCCTTGCTTGATTTCTCTATCCCTTAATAGAGCTTACAACTCCTCTCCTACTTGTCCCGCTTTAGAGAATACCTATAGAGCCAAAGTAACAAAACACCATCAAAGCATCTCGATCTATAATATCATAAACAATGCAGAATGAGAAATACATTGAACATACAATTACATTCACAAATGCACAATTGTATGGAGGAAAAGTCAAAGAACTTTATTAATAATAGAAATAGAAGAGAGGATTACAACCCAGTTCTCTGATCCAGCATCAAAGCCCTCTCCACATCCTGAAAAGCAAGATCACCTAACAATACAATGTTCCTTCTCAAAGAGAAACCAACAACACTTCCTTACAAATTACAAAATTCCAGCATCTAGATCTCTCAGATGAGGGATCGATTTATAGATATCTTGCAAGAGTGTGATTCAACTCTGGTTTTTTTATTAGTGTCATTGCACTGATAGTTCTTGGTTCTACTTGGAGATTTCACTGATCTCTTACTCATCCCTGGGCGAAGTCAGAGAGGCAAGTGTCATAGGAGAAGTTTCTAGAAGATTCCATGAGAATCCACTTAGCAAACTGTCTCAACCATTTGTCCATTCTCACTCATCGCACCCTACAGAAGGTCTCTTCAGTATGCATCACACCTAGCTAGTGTAGCAGCTAGTATACATCGCACCTTGACCATGGAGAAGTCATTATGGTCCAGTTTTGGCCAGTTCTGAGTGGTTTTTCAGGTGGAACTTCCGGGAAATGATGTAATCAATTGACCATGATCCTTTAGGGTATGAAACAAAACTTTTAGGGATTAAAGAGCCCTTGGTTTATTGACATATATGATTGGGGTTGAAGTGCCCAAATATGTCTATAACAATATGTTACAAATGTTTTGGAAAATTAGTATTTAATGAAAAATTCCTATAGAGGAAGATATCCTTGCCCCATGCATGCCAACAAGAATCCATGAACTACCTTCCACGTGGCATCAACCCACCATAACCTAAATTCTACCAGCACCCAATGATGGTGAGACGCATCATATACAATTCATTTCCTTATCCGTAGGAACCATGATTTGTGTTATTTGATCATCATTTTTTGGTGCCGAGACCCCAAAACCGAACCCACCCATCATAACACAACTAGTGGTGTAGAACCATCCCATATGCACTTTTTCAACCTCTCTTGATTCTATGACATCAAACAATGAATCATATTCTTGATTGTCGACCAACACAACCACGTCTGACTCCCAACTTCAAGACCTAGCACAACCAAAGTCAACACTAGATAATATTTTTCAATCAAATGAAGATATTCAACAAGGCATGAAGGAACCTGAATGTCCTTGTGATGCCATACACCATCGTTCATTTTTTCTACCCAAAAAAATGTTTGTTCCCACCAGTGCAGAAATTCACGATATTTGTGCTATTGAATCCAAATATTTCATCCCACTAGGAAAGGTCGATTGGTTCAAAAATCCCATACCAGCACTAAATGCATTTGAGGAAGGGAACATGTCTAGTATTTCACATGCCATCAAGGTGAATATTTCAGGAAAACTTTGAAAAGTCAAAGAGATCTCCCTGGGGGTAGCATGCTCTCCAAAATAAATAACCACATACACATCCTTGTTCTAAGAATATAGGGATATTTTTACATGGGATTACTCTAAGATGCCAAGAATCAGTTCCACCATTGTGGAACATCATATTAACGCATGGCCTGATGCCCATCTTGTCTAGTAGAAACAACGTTAGTTACATCCTTCTAAGGAAGAAGTAATCAAACAGGAAATTGATAAACTCCACAAAGTTGGGTTCTTTTATCCCATCGCTTACACATCTTGCATTTCTAACCTTGTACCCATCATGAAAAAACAAGGACCTATCTATGTTTGTACTAATTTGAGGGATATGAACAAAGCATGTCTGAAAGACAATTACCCGATGCCATTCATCGACCCACGCTTTGATGCCTGTGCCAATCATGAGGCCCTATCCTTCATGGATGAGTTCTTTGGGTATAACAAAATGCAGATTTTCCCTATGGATCTGTACAAAATCGCATTGAGAACCCCTTAGGGTACATTCCCACACAAACTTATGCCTTTCTGTCTTAAAAATGATGGCACCACCTTTCGACTAGCCATGAAGTACATCTTCCACAATCTAGGTTATCTCATCCTTACATAGCTCGATGACCTTACTTTACATTCCAAGAAGTTTGATAACCATTTAAAGGACCTCTGCTTGGTATTTCAGAGATGTCAACAATATAATCTGTGTATGAGCCTGCTCAAGCGTGTATTATGTGTCAACTCCAGAAGACTACTCGGTTTCATAGTTTCCCAACAAGGTATCAAAGTCAACCCTTTCAAATTCGAAGCCATTAAGGAGGTACCACCTCAAAAAACATTAAAACAATTACACATCTTGTAGGGTAAGGCCAATTTCTTATGACACTTTGTTCCCAGTTATGCTACTTGTGTGCAAGGTTTCCTGCACCTCCTTTGTCGATTTATTCACTTCCATCAGGATGATCAAGCTAAAAAACCATTTGAAGCTTTAAAATATGCATTATCTCAAGCTCCTTTGATTATCCCACCTGACCACCACAAAGACTACACCCTATACCTATCAGCATCAAAGGTAGCCATCGCTTGGGTGTTATTCCAAGATGGACCACTTAAAAAGGATCACGTAATTTATTACATCAACAAGAACTTATTTGGGCTTGCATTGAAGTATGAGCCAAAAGAAAAAACTGCCTTAGCCCTGGTTGGAAATACTTAGAGGGGGTGAACCAGTATTCCTTAGAAATTAGAACTTTTAAGTATTTTCATAGCATTAGTTGATCTTCAATTATTAAATGTTTATGTAGTGATAATATTAAATAAAAGAACACAGTAGGAACAAGAATTTTAGGTGGAAAACCCCCTTCGGGTCAAATACCACCAGATGCTTTTCTAATAAATTCTTTCATCTTTAGCCCCAACTGAAATGAAAGCAACAACTTCCTAGAATTCTAGAAAAGAATTCTTCTCTACGTCCCCCTAGAAGGATTCCCCAATGCCCTGGTTTCTTCAGTAATCAACTGAATGAATTCCCCAATGCCCTAGTGAGCCATAACTCACCCTAGCAAGACCCTACCACCTTGAACTTTTCATAGGCCCCAACCTATAGGCAACTTCGTACACCTACCGAGTACCTCCTTGCCACCCGATAATTACTGAAATAAGACAAGAATTTGGATTCCCAAACCAGGGACAACAATACATGATACAATAATATGTACAATGATTTTTGTTTACTTAACAAAATACCCAACCATTCTATTACCTGGAACGCAACCATGACATCATCCCAATAGTGACTTCTATAACTCCCAACACTGCCTCTTCGACTCTAGGTAGAATGACTCTTTCACAAATGACTCTTTTACAATCTTTACAATGATGACTCTTTTACAAAAGGAATCTTTTACAACTTTACAATGATGACTCATTTACAAACGACTCTTTTACAATTTTACAATGATGACTCTTGGCCTTAACAATACTTCGCGATATTTGGATGGTTTTCATGTCTTCAAGGATGTCCTTCTGCCATGCTTCCTTTGATTTGATACATCTACTCTTGAATTATTGCTTGATGTTGTACTTGAATATTTTTCTTCCTGCGTGCAAAATTTTCTTGGTGAAACCAGTCCGAAAACAAAACAAAATACCCTTCAACTTACCTATGCCTACAAAACACATGTAAGTGCATAATAATGAATAAATACAAATTAAAATTACAATATGTACCTGAAGTGTGCTTGTCACTTTTTTTGTTCACTTGTTGCAGCAGTAGAAAAATAATCCCACCCTTGATATAGACCTAGACTATAGAAATTCCCACTATAGATCACTTGATAATGCAATATACTAAAGCAAAATACTATATCTACTTCTACAATCAAGCTTTATGGAAGCTTAATCAGTTTGAGCTAGAGCAATCAGAACACATATAATAGAGAAGAAGAAATCATACACATGAAACACAAAAGAATAATTTGGGGAAAGCCTCAGCTAAAAACCCCGCTATCTGTATTATCATACAAGTGGAAATATCTCACGATTACACAAAGCTTTAGCTCACAAGCTATCCGACTCTCTATACAATCCCTCAGTGATGCTCATAGATAGTCAAAGGCTTCTCATAAACCTTCTCCTTTGCCCTCCAAGCCTCCTATTTCCTTGCACAGTTTCTCCTCAGTCCTCAAGATACCACCTATGTGTAATAATCCCTCACGCACTGCTATGACCTCTGAAATAACTACATAAACCTGAAGGAGATAAATCCTTCTCCATGGATGAGCTTCCTTTATAGGAAAAAATCCATCCAACTGATAATGCATTGTCCCTCCTCTGATCTCAACTGGGTCTCTGCCTGAACTGACATGCATGAGTTATTCATGAGAGAATATTTAGTGACTTGAAGTGCAACAGTTATATGCAAGCATGCATTAACTAATTGAACTCACATTAGTTTAAACGAACTATTTAAATCAATCTATCTGGACTTGACTCAGTTAAATAAGCCAACTAATTACAACTCAAATTAGAACTCATCCTTATCTCTTTAACTGATGAATAAATTCCTCAATTAATAGAGAAATTGTTGCATGTCCTCACATAGACTTCCTGTTTGTTTTTTCACAAGTAATTAACTCATGGTGAATTAATTAATTTATTTTCAAATTGTTGTTAAGTTCAAATTCGAATTTTACTTCCTATTTTAGTCCAGGGACTGACTATAATTTGAATCCATCCCGAACTACTAAAAATAGCAATGCTATTTTTAGCACTTCCATTTTTCATTCCATGTTTCTCAATCCAACACTGGTACCCAAACTATGATTTATAGCAGTGTTATTTTTAGAACTTCTATTTTTATCATTTCGTGTTGCCATTTTCAACACTCCCTCCCAATAGGAAAGGAATTCACCTCAAACGTGATCTTGTACCTTTGGAATGTTTTGCATGCAGCACTTCTACCAAGTGTGGTTTCTCCAACAACTGTAGAAACAAAAATCTGATCCTGTACCTTTGGAATGTTCTCCATGAAACAGTTCTACCAAGTGTGGTTTCTCCAACAACTCTAGAAACAAAAAAAACTCCTAACTGACCTCTCTGTTGGGCTAGAAACATACTCTGATGTTGAAGCTCTACCTACTACTGACAAGTGCTCCCTCTCTAACCTCTAAGCTGCTGCAAAACTCCATGCATCTCGCACTGTTTCACACCTCTCTATGCCATCCTTCACTGGTGCAACACTCCTATGCCTCTCGCATTGTTGCAGCCTACTAGCTCTACACTGTCTTGGGACTCCTCCATTGCAGCTCTCTCTGCCGCTCCATCTGCATCTGTCTCTACCCAATCAGCCAGTCCTGCTACTCCTCATCAGGGCTCCGTAGTAAGGTCTAATCAAAGAGGTTGGGTACCTCAATGATCCTGCCCCTATTCCAGCCTTCCTGGGACTATCACTCCACATTGCCCCACCTCCTACCTGGAGGAATGGATGCATGTGATCCCTCTACCCACTTGGATCAAAACTTCCCCCTACTCGAGGTCTATGCATGAGTGGATGCCTCCACTCGGTCTCCTCTTAGCTTCTCTAGTTATGGTTGTTCCACAACCTCCTGAAGCTACTTCATCAATTGTGGCTCCTCCACAACTGTTTGATACTTCTTCTGGCACTGCATGTTGAGAGGTAATTTACTCTCCCTCTCAACCACAAAGTATATAACCTTTGCCTTGCTCCTCACGGTTTTTCATGCATCTTGTACCTCAAATGCATACAGGTTCTTGACTAGCACACAAATTTGTTTCCACTTTCCCACCATCACAAAATTTTATAGAAAAAGAGTTGATTTTAAATCAGCGATATATCCCTCATCTGAACTCTGATTTAGCTGATTCCTTTTATTTGAATTTGGGTCTTTTTCCACAAGGAATCTAGCTTTGTTATTTGTTTTTGAAAATTCTGCACAAAAATTTTCAAATCTTCTCTGAAAACTTGCGGTCCAGTTTTTTTACTTCGAATTCTCTTCTTCCTGTATAGTGTTATTCGCTTTGATCACCTTTGCTTTGATACCATGTAGAAATTCCCACTGTGGATCACCTAATAATGCAATATTCTAAAGAAAAATACTACATCTACTTCTACAATCAAACATTGCAGAAGCTTAATCAATTTGAGCTAGAGCAATCAGGACACATATAATAGAGAAGAAGAAATCATACACATGAAACATAGAAGAATACTCTGGGGAAAGGCTCAGCTAAAAACCCCGCTATCTTTATTATCATGCAAGTGGAAATAACTTAGGATTATACAAAGCTTTAGCTCACAAGCTATCCATCTCTTAGTACAATCCCTCACTGTCGCTTATAGCTCGTCAAAGGCTTCTCACAAACCTTCTCCTCTACCCTCCAAGCATCCTATTTCCTTGCACAGTTTCTCCTCAGTCCTCAAGCTACCAATTGTGTGTAATAATCTCTCACACACTGCTCTGACCTCTGAAATAACTGCACAAACCTGAAGGAGATAAATCCTTCTCCATGGATGAGCTTCCTTTATATGAAAAAATCCATCCAATTGATAGTAAATTGTCCCTCCACTAATCTCAACTAGGTCTCTGTCTGAGCTAACATGCATGAGTTATTCATCAATCTAACTGGACTTGACTCCGTTAACTGAGCCAACTAATTACAACTCAAATTAGAACTCATCCTTATCTCTTTAACTGATGGATAAACTCCTTAATTAATGGAGAAACTATTGCATGTCCTCACATAGACTTCATGTTTGATTTTTCACAAATAATTAACTCATGGTGAATTAATTAATTTATTTTCAAACCACTATTGAGTTCAAATTCGAATTTTACTTCCTATTTTAGTCCAAGGACTGACTAAAATTGGAATCCTTCCCGAACTGCTAATAATAGCAATGTTATTTTTAACACCTCCATTTTTCACTCCCTATTGCTCAATCCAGCACTGGTACCCAAACTGCTATTTATAGCAGTGGTATTTTTAGCACTTCTATTTTTAGCATTTCTTGTTGCCATTTTCAACATATACTCTATGCAAGAGTATATCCAAAACTGACCTAAAGATATATACAATAAAAATTGATGATAGACCCTAGACTTGTGATGGACCAAGTTCTATGTAAATAATGGATAACATTCTATCAACTATGACAAGATAAGTAACGAGAACTTACAACATCATATAGATTTAGCAGACTTGGTGTGGCACCAAGAATATGTAGCATCAAATGTGTAGCATCAAGAATAGGACATCTGAAATGTGGTATCAAAACCAATTGTGACATATAGAGACATAGAGATATAACTGAGACCCTGTATATAATTACATTTTTCTACAAAAACATATGTCAGAGATGATACTCAAAATTCAAATGTAAAAACTAATCATACATACCATTTTTACGAGACGTACCCTTGAATTTTGATTTTTGGTCCTTACTATAATGATCCTTGAATGCATGTTTGTATTGCCTTCTAGGAGATCGATATTGAATATGTTTATCCATGTAATTTAGCATAATTAGGGTGTAAAATTTTGTGCTTTGGTAGCCCTATGAGTCCTCTTTCCAACCCCATAGGTCTGATCAAGATTGAATTCATCAAGAAAGAGTTATGCCCAATGTCCCACGATGACCTAGTTATAGACTGCTTTAGTAGAGGGAAATTGTATGAAATGTCATGTGTCACTGTGACAACCTTTATTCTTGAAAACGATACCCAAAAAACTAAACTCTGTCCTCTTTCTCTTACTATTTATGAAATTTGAATCCAATTCTCAGAGAGAGTTATCATGATTTTCCCAATGCCACCTGTTTGACATGGAATTCGAGAGCGTGCAAAATTTTTGACTTTCCCAGATCATATCTCCGAAAATATAGCGAACCAAGATCGGAAATTCAATCACGAGGTTCATGTAGCTTTGGAATCACATGGGTTTTAATTTTAGCTTCTAAAGCTTCACAAAAAAAAGGGTTATTGAAAATTCCACGATGACTTGTTTGAAGCCACAAAATCCCAACTAGAGGAGGATATGAGGGTCACTACTTATATGACTGTCTTGAGTTGAGAGGGTCCTCAACAAGTGAACATTGGAGGAATTTTAGGAAAAAAAACATTATTAATTATTGTCTATTCAATGACCACATTCAATTATGAGTGTCATGCCACAACACCATAGGGTTTTAGCCCACTAACTAGAGTTACTAAATTCAAACACAAATATCTCTCAAACCGTGAAGAATTATATGGCATGTCGTATATCAATCAAAACATATTGATGAGGAGAATCCATATAATATATCCTTGAAAAATAGTAAAGTAAGTCGTTAAGTTAAAATTCCCATGCAAGATCGAGGTAGCCCCTGGTGTTGCTTGGGTTGACATCAATGATACCCACTGATCTACAACCCACATACATTCGATAGAAGAGCTTCGAAATTATATCATCCTTCGAACGATGACCATAATAATAACCATTAACCCCATGAGGTATCTTCTCGCTCGCTATATGATGAACCACAAGTATGCTTGGTGGATAGTTATTCTACAATAATTTGATCTACATTTTAATTCGCCTAAGAGAAAAAAAGAACTCATGCTTTCTAAGTTCATCACAGATCTCTCAACAAAGACCTGAGAATCTCATGTTAGTAAGGCTCTTCCCGATGGATATTTATTTTTAGTATCAATAGATAAGCCCTAATACAAAGATGTCCTCCTCTTTTTACAAACTCAAAATTTCAAACCCTGTCTTACTTGTGATGATCAGAGGCACATATGCCACTAGGCCCCCCTCTACCTCCTTTTGGGGGATGTCCTCTATCGATCAGGAATCACCACCATCCTATGTTGATGCCTCAATCACCAAAAGTATGAACAAGCCTTAAATGATTTCTATAGTAGGGCTTGTGGTGACCACCTCTCATGGATGGTCACTGCCCAAAAAATCCTTCGTGCTAGTTATTTATGGCCCACCCTCTTCCTCAATTTCATACAGAAAGTAAAAATATGTGAGCGATGCCAATGATACACTTATAAGGCATGAGAACCACCCACTCCCTTACAAACAATCATCGTGTTCGGTCCCTTCTGCAAGTGAGGAATCACATTCATGACCTGTAACCCCCATCATTGAGCAACCACAAATACATCGTCGTTGTCATTGACTATTTAACCAAATGGACAGCAACGATGACCAGGTATAATAACACTACAAAAACTGCATCACAGCTTTTCTTCAGCCATGTCATAACATGGTTTGGTTTACCCAATGAGTTGGTGTCATACCATGCTAAACATTTTGAGAATTAAATCTTTCAAGAGCTATCCCAACACCTTGGTCTCTTACACGATTCTGCGTCACAATACTACCCACAGTCCAATGGACAAGTAGAAGTTGTTAACAAGGTTCTCAAAACCATGTTACAATGCATGATTAACACACAAAACCAATTGGCACCATATGGGGTTCTCAGCCCTATGGGCACACTACACAATAGTCAAGATGTCTACAAGTTTTCAGCCTTCCAACTATTATATGGCGTTGAAGCAGTACTTCCCATTGAGCATGAGATCCCTAGTTACACTTAGCCATTGATATTTTAATTGACACCAAACCTTTGGAGAAAATTTTGGTATAGTTGGATCTTGTCGATGAAGATCGATGAGAATCCCTCGAGAATAACGAAGAACACATGGAGAGGGTTAAAGCCTCATTTGATCGCAACATCACCCGTTGGACATTTATTGAGGGGGAGTTAGTCCTCCACTATGATGTTTCCCAAGAAACAGTAGGACCCAGGAAGTTCAAAACCCTTTGGAAGGACCCATGCATCATCAAAAATTTCCTCCTCAAGTGGGCATACATCTTGTTAGAGCCCAGTGGCACTTGCCTAAAAAATCCCATCAATCGTCTCTACCTCAAAACATTTCACCCATAAAATGCTAGAATGTACATATATACACAAGGACTGATTTTTTATGATGATCACCTCATCATGGATTCACTCTAAACATCACTCTCTCATCATGTGTCACAAATGGATCATTTTCTAGCCTATCACCCCAGATTTGCTGATGGTGCATCTCGATGGTCACAAGACCTCGCTGCTATAGCCTGGGCCATATACTCTCCTGACCAAACACCTCATCTCTCTAATAGACTTTTTATCGCTTCAGCCATCAAAACTAAAGCTGAATATGATGCCATGATAGGTCTCTTATACAATTCCCACCACTTAGGTATTTGTCACCTGTAGGTATTCCTTGATTCCCAGGTAGTTGTATCACAATTGAACATGACCTTTACGGTTCATGATTCTCGCCTTTTTCAGAAATATCTACATTTATTAAGGTTAGCTCTACATTTTGATCATATCATATTTACACATATACCAAGGGATAAAAATCATACATTTGATCACATAGCTAATCAAATCCTATATTGACATGCATCACATATATATAACCATCAAAATACATAAACCATGAGCATAATATCCATCTCAAACAAATGCATAAATAGATAAAAAATTATAGACGCATATGACACATCATAAAAGCCGTCAAAAAGATCATCTCATATATACATATCAAAAAATATAAATGAGTACAAAAATCAATATATAATCCACTTGCCCATGACCAAGATAAATAAGTCAAAAGATATAGGGGAGCATCCTCATAATGGGTGTTCTCCTTGGTTCATACATAGTATCATAAAAAATATAGACCCAGAAGTCTCTCTAGCACTCACATGGACCAATCTCTGCTTCAGGAGCCAAAGTCAGACCATTCGTAGCAATAACCATAGCTATACAGTGCAAAACTTGTTGATGTGCTTAATCAAGTGACATCGTCATCTCCATGATGACCTCCTCCAACCCTGCCCAACCCTCAATGGTAAACCCTCTCGTCAGGGCCTTAGCACTACCCCAAGTATCTTGGTAACTCTCCATCTCAGCCTCGACAACTACCAGTCATGCCTATGTGGCCTCAGCACGCTCACACCACCGATGAGTCTCCCTATCTGACGCTACATTGTGTTATGAAACCAGTTCATAAGAAGATATAAAAGATAAATCAATGCCTTAGAATTCAACCTCTTCGAGGGGGAAACCTCATTTACATTACACAAATGAACAATTATTTTCTCTTCCAATTGTTGTGGTGTAACCCTTGTAGGTTGTGGAAGGCTAGGAGAAAAAACACTTCCATTATTATAGTTGTGAGGGGTAGACTTCCTTGTTGCCATAATTTTACTTTCCACTATGTAACCAAGCCCTTTGACTCTTTCCAATTGTTGTGGTGTTGCTCTAATGAAGGTGTTCCTCTTTGTATCCTCATAATGTGCTATCATTTCCTCTGTGAAAATTGACCACGTAACAAGTTGTTTATGAGAACAAATCCCTTTATACCATAAAAATTGATCCAGTTCTAAATATGAGGATGCAATACATACCTCTTGTAACAGTGGTACACCATGTAGATCAAAATATTGCTCCATCTGAAGTATCCAATTTGCAGGATCCTTGCCATCGAACTTCCTCATATTGCCTTTTCTTGATTTTAAGAGTTCGATGTTGAAACGACTATAACTCTGTAATTTTGGCTCTTCCAATTCTAAAATTTCGACCTGTAGTAGCCCTCTGTGCCTTCTTTCCAATTCCACTAGTCTTATGAAAATTGGATTCTCCAATAAATAGTTATGCACAATCTTCCAAGATGACCTGATTATATACCTTTTTAGAAGAGAGAACTTGTATGAAGTGCCACGTGTCACTATTTTAACCTTAGTATATGAAAAATATACACAATAAACTACAATCCATCCTCTTTATATAAATTATTATGAAATTTCAATCTGATGCTCAAAACAAAGGTTATGACGATTTTCCCCAGGTCACCTATTTGGAATGAAATTTGGGAGTCTACAAAAAGGCCGACTTCCAAAGATCATATCTCTAAAAATATAGTGTGAAACGCTTTGAAATTCAGACTCTAGGTTCATAACGAATTCTTCCCAAATGGGTTTTTTTAAGCATTTGAAATGTTGCAGAAAACAAATTATAGCGCAAATGCCACAATGACCTGTTTGGAGCAGTGAAACCCTAGAATTCAAAGCTTTGATACCAAATGTTATGAAACCAGCTCACAAGAAGATATAAAAGATTTACGTGGTGAATTTTCATAGAGGAAATGATAGCACATTATCAGGATACAAAGAGAAACACCTTCTCTAGAGAAACACCACAACAATTGGAAAGAGTAAAAGGGCTTTGTTACATAGTGGAAAGTAAAATTATGGCAATAAGGAAGTCTACCCCTCACAACTATAATAATGGAAGTGTTGTTTCTCCTAGCCTTCCACAACCTACAATGGTTATGACACAACAATTGGAAGAGAAAGGAATTGTTCATTTGCGTAATGTAAAGGAGGTTGGCCCCTCGAAGGGGCTGAATTATAAGGCGTTGATCTATCTTTTCTATCTTTTTGTGAGCTAGTTTCATAACAAATTGCTACCCTCACAGTAAGGTCCACCAATCTCTAATTGGATCCACTACATCGGTCACTCAAGCCTAGCAAGTGGCCTCCTGTCCCTCAGTATCTGGGGCATGGGTCTCACCCCTGCGACACCCATGCATATCGGATCATAGCCTACCAAGTAGTCCAATGTTTTCCCCCATGACCTCACATCTACAAGCAAACAACCATGGTATCAACATCCTCATATATAAAAAAAAAAAACTTTCTCATCCCTAGGCATCACCCAAAGGATGCCCCATGTATGGATCTCCCCAAAAGGTCATGCCATGGTAAGGACAATCCAAAATCTGCTCAAGATTGGAGTTTAATTTATATCATTCATTCAATCACAGATTATGTATATGTTTTAAAAATATGCTTTCACTTGGGGTATTGGTCATGCATATTGCAAGTACATCACAAACAATCCTCTTTGACCAACACCATGATAGGAAAATAACAGAGCATGTATCATTCTCCATTTAACATGATAGGCTTCCTCCTAAGATTTGAATATCTTAATATCAGTTCTCCAAAATGCACCATAGGGTCTATCATCTCAACCATGTTTATCACCACCTCACCTTGCATATGATAAACATCCACATCATTAGATAAAGCCCTCCCACTAATGGATTGCTTCATGTTTGTAGAGCCCTATTCACTATTAGGAGTCGTGACCACCTACTCAGGCTCGGGAACCACTCCACTTACATGCCTTGAACTTCAACCTGATTTTGTTGCACTCATCACCCATACACCACATTTTACAGGCCATCACTAGTACTTTATGGCAGATCAAGACGGATTCACCTTCATGTCCTATATTTGGCCTATCATCTACACATATTTCATATCCCATCTCGATCATTTCATCTACCTCACAAACCCAACACGAAGACTAACTAATGGGGCCCCTACCCTCATCAACAACACCACATCTCCATACATTTCACCATTATTATGGGGCACACATCTCCGTTTCTGTACATCAAAATCATATTCATATTCTTTTGGAAAGTGTACAAAGATATTTTAGGAAAAATACTCCCACCCACATTTTTCATGTCTTTTACCCGGTGACAGTTTCTAGTCACCCTTAGTCAGATATTTCACATCACCCAATACCATGTTCATGCCAATCACAACATACACACACTCACCCTTGAAATCCTACTAAATCTAGGGCCATCCCTATAAGTATATCTGTTTTGACTACTACCATTTGCACAAAAGCTCTGACCTCAGGCCAATTGTCCATAACCACTCATATCGTCAACTCTCATTATCATGCCTTATCTGACCCACACTATTACAGTCTATTTTCATGTCATATCAATCCCCCAAAACAACATGTTGGAAGTTTAATTCTCCTTTCCTGTCAACTTCAACATTCATATTCTAGGATATAGGCAGTACCTTGGATACTCCCCACTTGAAGGGATATCCTCAAATGGCACAATGGGAATCACTATTTCCCATTGATGTCATCTGTCCCCTTCACATTCGACACCAACACAAGTTTTCATGTCAAGGTGGTGTCATACTTAACGATTGTTGCAGTTCTTTCATCTAGTTGAAGACCCCCGCAACACTAAGCACCTCATTCAAGAGTGCTTACACAAAGATATGGGAGAGGTACCCAAAGTTGAAAACCCATGCATACCTCAGCACCTCATTCAGTAGTGCTTCACCTTGATATGCATGGGGGAACCAATTTCAGTCTATTTTTCCAAGAATCTCCCTTGAGGGCATCAATAGTTATCATCATTATCCATCAACACATCAACCACCATATTGTTGACTAGACAAGGACATTCCCTGTCCGATTGTAATAATTCAGTACTAGTCATCATAACAAGCTTGGGACATGCCCACCTCATATAGACATTTTTAGGTTTTCATCAGAGCATGTGCTTATCAATTATACTCAGTCAAGGGGTTTCTCTAGCCATCTCCATAACAAGTTATCGTCTCTCTCAAAAAGTTTATTAGAATCTCCGTTAGAACAAAAAAAATGATGTATTTTGGCTATGCATTTGCTTCTAACCTCACACATCATGGGGAAATTGTTAACACCAGAAAATCGTACACATGTTTTCACAATTCAAAAGACACTAAAAGACGTCCGGAAGAATGCACAAGTGAAGATTTTTGAGATGAATAAACCATGAATTTAAAAAAAATTAATTTCTCCTAAGTTCCAAAGTTTGCAAAGAAAACAAATTGAGGATGCCACTTCTATTTATTCGATATTCACATGTGCATAGAATATCCTTCAAAAGTTGTACGGTTTAAGAAACTAATAACTTAGTGATTGAGGACCACTCCACAAACTTGGATTTGTTTCCCTAACAATATCTGAGTCTAAGACAGCTGAATTCAAGTCACCCTAAAGATATTCAGCCCTTAATGGAGTAATATTGTCCTACTCATGTGTAATTATCATTCATAAACTAAGAGAGGGAAGAAGAATTCAAAAAATTCTATATAAACAAGCCATGGGAGAACAAAAGTATGAGACATTGTTATGTTGTCCAAATTTCTATTAGGTCAAACCACCATTCCATTGATGAACAAAAAGAAACACCAGCATGTTGGCCATATTGCTTCTAAGCAATCCATCATATTAGTGAGAAAAGACAAATCCATCATCGGAGAGTCTTCATACTTCTCTGAGAGAGAGGAGAAACTTGCAAAGAGATTGAGGAAAAGAACCCTGCTTGCTAAGGATTTTTTAGCACCATAGCTCAAACAAATCTCTTCAAGTATCTAAGATTCATCTAGTATTCATCCCCTACTACCATCAACCAATAAAGGTAGATTTTTCCATTATTTATTGACATGTTTACTCCATTGAGCATTGTTTGTGTATTTACCTCGTCGTTTTAGTTTATGTTTATGTGTCAAATGTTTCCACTATTTTCAATGTTGTTTTTATCTAATTCTGTCCACTAACAACACCAACTATGTCTGTGATTCTTTATAGGGAACAATCAACTGTTAAGGAGGTGTCTTTTGGTACACCATTAACACAAAAACACTACCACGAGTTTTAATAAAACTGGGGTATTAATTATCTCAACTTTATTTTTGTTGAAAACCAAACATTTTTCCACAAACTTTTGAATATCAAATTTAAGGCCATCCCAAAAAAATCCTTCTTGACCCTATGGTAAGTTTTCAAAAATTGTGAATGTCCTCCTAAGGGGGAGGTGTGTAATTCCAAAAGAATATTTTGTTTGAGTTGGGAATTCTTACAAAGATATAAGTCATATTTGTACCATAATGAATCATTTTTCCAGATAAATGTATTAGATGTACTTGGATCTTGCTACAACATTTGAATGAGTGTCTACACCTCTTCATCATTCTTCCATTCATCCCTTTCTTTATTTTTCCAATCAGGTTTGATAATAGAAATGGCACAGAGAAATGCTTACACATCCTCATTCTTTCTTGAGAGTGCATTTGCAAAAACATTTTTCTTCCCTTTTTTGTAGATGATTTCAAAGTCATAACCCAACATCTTTGTGACCCTTTTTTTTTGTTTTTCTAAAGATAATATTTGTTCCAAAAAGTATTTTCGACTATCGTGATATGTTTTTACCTTGAAGTGTCTTCCCATTAGGTAAGGTCGCCATTGCTTTAGTGAATGTAGAATTGCCAACATTTACTTCTCATCACTAGCTTTCTGTAAATACCTTCCGTCGATTAGACAGATTTCAAAAGAAACAGGTCTTCCTTCTTGCACTAAAGCAACACCAATCCATTTCTTGAGGCATCACATTCCACAATAAATATTTTTATGAACTTTAGTATAGCTAAGACCGAGTCCTGACACATTGCCTCTTCAAGATGTTCAAATGCCTTATTTTCTTATGGAGTGCAATAGAATGTGTCTTTGTTTAGTAATTTTGTTAGAGACGTTATTATTATCCCATAATTCTTAACAAACTTGCTATAATACCCTCTCACCCTAAGAAATCCTCAAATATGCTTTAGAGTTGTCGAGATTTTATGTTCCTTAATGGCTTTAATATTGTTACGGTCTACCTTACCACCCTCATGAGTACAATATGACCCAAATATTCCACCTCTTGTACTCCAAATAAACATTTCGATTTTTTTTCATATATTTGTTTCTCCTCCAATAGTTTGAGCACCCTATCAACATGTTGTACATTATCCTTCCAAGACTTTCTATATATTACTATATCATCAAAAAATACTAACACAAATTTTCCAAGGAAGGGTTTGAAAATGAAATTCATCAAACATTAAAATCTGGAAGGTGCATTGGTAAGGAAAAAAGGCATGACCAAAAATTAATAATGATCTTATGAGTTCTAAATGTTGTTTTTCGAATGTCTTCAATCTTCATTCTAATTTGATGATATCCCGAACAAAGATCCCAGTTGGTGAAGTAAATTGCTCCATGTAATTCATCCAACAATTCATCAATGACATGAATAGGAAAGTTATCTTTAATATTGAGCTTGTTGAGCTCCCTATAATCTAGACACATACGCCATGATCCATCCTTTTTGTGCACCAATACTACTAAAGTATAGAAATAACTTTGACTAGATTTAATTATACCGACCTATAGTATTTCTGCAACTATACGTTCAATTTTACTCTTTTTGGCATAGGGATATCTGTAAGGCCTGATGTTTGGAGGAAAACTTCCTAGAATCAAGTCAACAACATGATCATAACAGCGAATAGTTGGGAGGCCTTTGGGAGTCTCAAATACCTTGGAATGATTTTCAAAGACTCTTTGGAGGGCTAGAAAAATAAATGATTTCTATATTTGAATCTCTGGTGAGCATAATTGTGCAATTACACCATGTTTCTATTTCTTCAAAATATTTATCATATCATTATATTTTATTATCTTCTGAGGTTTACCTATTCTACCCCTTAATTCAATTGCCTTTCCTTCCAAAAAAAAATTCAAGAAGATTTCGTGAAAATTAACTCTATCGTCTTCAAAGATTGTAACCATTGGACCCCTAGTACAACATCAAAACCACCCATTGGAATGGAAAACATTGGACTATTTGATGTATATTCCCCCATGGTTAGCTTGATATTATGGAAATTTCTAGAGAAATTTAAAGTTCCTCCATTTGCAACCATCACTTGACACTCTAGTGTTGGATATATAATGAAATTCAATTCCTTGGTTATCTTATAATGAATAAAATTATGATTACTACCTAAATCAATTAGCACTATTTCATTTTTCTTCTTGATATAGCCTTCTATATTGAGAGTTGAGGAGTGGATATTCCAACCAAAGCATTAAAATATATGGTGTGATTCATTTCTTCTTTCTTTGGGGTTGGTTCATGGTGTATATTGTCTTCTTTTGATGTTTATTGTTCCTTTTCTTCCTCATATTCAAAATCTATGTAAAATAATTTCTTCTCAGCACACTTATGAATTTTTATGTATTTTATATCACAATTCTAAAAAATCCCTTTTCCTCTTTTTTCCTCCAATTTTTGTGGTGTCAACCATGTAGGTTGTGGAAAGCTAGGAGCAACAACACTTCCATCTTTATAGTTGCCAGTGGTAGACTTCCTTGTTGACATAATTTTCCTTTGAACTTTTCTTGCCACCCTGAATGCCTTCTCCAATGAAGCAGGTTCCCAAAAATGAACCTCATGTTGGATGTTATCCTTCAAAGTATATATGAAGGCATCTATCCTATGCTCCCATAGAATATTTGTTACTGTGATATTCAATTTTTGAAATTCCTTAATATGCTCTGCCATTGAACCCTTTTGTTTGAGATTTATCAATTGGCTAAAGAAGGTTTTTTTTCTTTGTATCCTTATGTGTTTTCATTTTATCCATAACAGTTTACCAATTGACAAGTTGTTTACGAGAACAAATCCATCGATACCATACAAATTGATTGTGCTCTAAATATAAAGATGCATTGGGTAGCTTTTGTGTGTGTTACAAATCATGTGGATCACAATAATGCTCCATCTATAGTATCCATGTTACAAGAACATTGCGATCAATATTGCTTCATCTTCAATCCAAAATTAGAGTCTCTAATGTCGTGATTAACATTCCTTTTGTTCTTATCATGAATTTCATGGAATACCTTTTTGCCATTAGGAAGCATTTCTTCCAGCAACTTTGTCAAAACTTCCTTCAAGCCTTCCATGTCTTCTTTCAAATTGTCCATATGAGCTTCCATATATTATTTTAATCCATCCTTAAAAAATTCCATGTTTTCTTTTAAACCATCCATCTTAGCTTCAATTTCATTTTGGTTACTCTTTGTGGGAGAAAAACAAATTGCACTTGGTCTCGTAATTTTGATATATCATGTTACGTTTTTTCTATGACGAACTTACTCAAGGTCCTTGCATAAGTTGTATTGTAAATATCTTTTAAATATTATGCAATATTTTAAATAAAAAAGGGGACTGAGTCAAAGGGACATGGATTCCATAGTTGGGGAGGAGGACTGCTTTCTTGCGATGTTTTGGTTTCCAGTGTTAGGAAAAATACTTGGGGGTGGGGCGGGGGTGATTCAATATTTTAATTTGCTTTAATTTCCAAATTCGTAATCAAAAATATGTACACTACTGTTATTTATGAAACTCACGTGTTTATGCGACTGTAGTGTGTGCAAAATGCATATGTTCCTATTTCTTAATTTTATAGAACTTCCATCATATGTTTAACTTAATTATTGCATCATTAGTTCATTAGAAATCCATTATGTAGTAAATAAAATATAAATTACAACACATAAGAAACTCATCAACACATATGAACACGATGATTTTAGGTGAAAATCTAATGTGGGAGACAACAACCACTACCATCATCTTTGTCTTCTTTCTGATT